>CM076581.1:1129513404-1129610756 GCA_034641835.2 Pinus albicaulis | reverse complement strand
TGTTTTATATGTAAGGTTTCTTCCCTCTGAAAAAACCCCACCCTCATATGTGTTGTTATAAGGTTGTCATTGATGTCAATATGAGGATCAATATTCTTGTAAAGACCTACAAACCTTAAGGGCAAACCTTTGTAGTGATATCATGCAAACGTCGTATGAAGAGGTCCTTGCTCATGATGACAAGTCCCTCTTGGTTAATAAGGATACCATTAATGATGATGTGCTTACTCTTGATAAAGAAGTCTGGAACTAACATGATGTCAAGATAGCAAATATTCTAAAGGTGCCAAGTGTCAATCATGTACCTTGTTTAGTAACCTAGAAGACTACACTTGATGATGTCATTCGATGAAGGTCTTGATGACATGGTTGGAAACTATATGATGACATGGAGGAACATTTGATGACATGGACTATGATTGGGGACATGACATGAAGGACTTGAAGAACACTTGATGGCATATGATGACATTGTTGGAAGATCTCATTTAATGATCTAGATGGTGGTTGGAAAACTCTTTGAAGCTCTCCAAATGGAAAATTATGGATTCACTATCATGATGACCTTGTTGGATACTCGAATGATGACACTCATAATAATATTATTGGTGCAAAAAATGGAGAAGCCATCAATAACCACATGTCGTCCCAAACACTCATTCTATCCCAAATATTTTCTGCACAAAATTTCAAGGTCAGTCTCATTAAAAAATAATTTTCCCTACCCTAGAGGCAGCTTCTCAATTTGAATCTTGTACCATCTTTTAGGGCATAATTTTTCCTTTCTAGTGAGCCCTTACACACCCCAAAACTCCAAATAGTTTGTGAGATAATAAATTTTTCAGATAGAAAAATATAATTTTCTCCCCAGCCGACCTATGCTCAGTTATTCATGTTGGCCTACATCCATAAAGACGTGTCCCTTCATATTGATGTCAAACTCATATAAAAAGGAGGTTCGGACTATTCATTTGCAAAAAGAAATTTCGGTGATTCCACAGAGATATATTTAAGACACCGAAGAGAGAAGCTTAAGGACAAAAGAAGGAGTTGTTATGTAATTTGTTTGGGCTTAAAGATCAATAAACTACAGAAAATTAATTGGAGGTTGAGGAGGACTTGAAAACCTTTTGTTTGGGCTAATTCTTCTTACAGTGGTGCACTGTCACCTTCAGCAACTCAGATTGCAGATTTTTGTGTAGCTCACTGAACTTTGATCAGTGACATATCTCTCTACGTTTTCAGTGTGGCATCTCCCTGCGGATTGCAGAAGTAACACTACAAATATGTGGAGAAACTACAGGAAATTAGACTTTGATACCTTTCATTACCTCTAACCTAAAATTGTTTGACCCACAACAAGCTGTTATTTAAAGCTTGAAACTTGTGTTTATAGTCTCGAACAGGGTCATTATTCCTATGATATACCTTCCATACCTTAGACTATCCTCATAAACTGAAGCTCAGACAGGTGCAGAGCTGCAATTCAGCTCCTCCTTTGAAACAAAATTAAACCTGCAACTCAGCCTTATTTTCAGAATTCGAACCTATTACCTTGTTGAATATTTCAAGCTTGTCCTTTGTGTTCGAACTTGGTTGATCAGTTGAATAAAAGTGCATCATTGTAGTTATGCAATAGAAACAGATTTGGAACTAAGGCAGAAAAGAAGATAGTAACTATGGCATTTGTAGACATTGATTGCAGACCTTGAATTTGGACCAGCCCACCTTGAGTAGCAAATCTTTGAACAAGAAGAAAACATTTTTGGCAGTATTTTCAGTGGTTGGTTGGGTCTATTGATTGTGACTTGGATATGGTCTGAAAAGAAGACCTATTAAGGTGACAAGTAGTTGTTTAAAAAGATCCTTTATCTGCAGACTGTTGAAAAGCATTTGAAAAAAATTACTCTTGAAGAGCCCTTGGAGAATTAAAGATTTTGTTGAGTCTTGTTGAAAAGCACTAATGGCCTAACAAATTTTGAAGCAGCTATTGAAGAAATTGTGAAGAAATACTTTGTTGGGCAAGTAAAGTGAAGACTCCCTTGAGAAGTTCTTGAATAAGTCCTTGAAGAAGTTTGGAGCAGGTGCAGAACTTGGGCTACCTATTGAAGACATCTTGAAGGCACCCCTGGAGATCATGATACATCGCTGATGTCATCATGAAGTAAACTTGGAGAAATTGTTTGGGTACGATGAAGAGCAGTGGTGACACCTTCTAAGAAGAGAAGGTTGTCATTGATGATGTGACGTGAAGACTAAGTGTGACAGGGCTCGTTGAAGAAGACTTTGGGAGCCGTGAAGAATAACCAAAGATATTTTGACGAAGTGAAGTTGTGGGTTGGAGCCTCATAGAAACAAGGTTGGTGCCTTGGAAAATAGGGTTGGAGCCTCAGAGGATTGGAGTCCTCAAGAAACTAGGTCGGAGCCTGTACGAGAGATAGGGTTGGAGCCCTAGAGGTTGGTGCCTCAAATTGACAAGGTTGGAGCCTTGGAAAGACCAAGTTGGTGCTTGGCACAATATAGGTTGGAGCCTGGAATATTGGATTCTTCATCTAGGGTTGGTGCCCTATATCATTATTGTACTCTACTTATTGTAAAGAAGAAATTAATAAAAGTATCTATTCCATCATTGTTCATTTTGTGTTCTAAATATAAGTGATCTAACTGGTAAAATTAACAATTGAAAAGAAATATTGATTCACCCCCCTCTCAGTATTTCCAACACATATGGTCCAATCCCCATCGACCTTATAAAAAAAAAAATTATATAATATTCATTGAGTCGGTTACCCTTTTCTTTTAATTAAATATATTAAATGAAGCATGTTGTAATTTGTCGGTTCAACCAAATTGAGTTAGTGGAAGACTTTCTTTTAACATGTATTGGTCCATATTTTTTTAATTACAATATTATAACAATTTATTATTTAACTAAAATAACATTAATGAAAATAATTAACATATTTAATTGTATTATTTGACACTTAGGGTATTTTATTAATGCATTTAATAATTAATTCATTTTCCATACACTTACACATTTTATATAATCAAGTTGGTATGTATACTAGTGCACTGCATGCATGTGTTATGTAGCTAGCATACTCATGTCTTGTATGCATGCCAATAATCATATTTCATTGATAAATCACTATGGGCATAGACCTCTCAACCAATAATTAAAATACACACTGAACTAGGACTAGGGTAGATAAGAAAGTGAGTGGCGAGCACCATAATATTCCAAATAAAGCACCTTTTCTTTGGTTTCTTTGTGCATAGCTTGAGAAATGTGAACACGGATAAATGACGTAGATAGTGCTAATAACAAGACACATTACATGAAGAACACTCATTTCATTATGCGCAGGAGATAAAAGAACTAGCTTATTCTTAATTGAATTACACTAGGGATGTCAATGGCTTGGAATGGATACTTTCTTCATACTAGGGATTCCTTTAAGCATGGCTTGTGCACACATCCATTACAACCCATATCAGTTACTAAGGGAAAGAATGGTATCAACCCCAAAATAATATGGGATGCAAATCACTGAAAAGGATAAAATATACCCCTCGTCAAGGATAAAATATAAGTTGTCAAACAAGATTAACACTTTGGCCAAAATATATTAAGGACGCATAAGTCATAAACTCCTTTGATGTCATGGGTGGGTAGATGGGTACGACTTGACTGTAAATATAATAAGCGGCAAGCTTGTAAACTCATATATAAGTGCAACGAAATTTTTGTTTGAGTACATATATATATATAATGGAGTAAAGCTTGTAAACTCATATACGAGTGCAACGATTTTTTTATTTGAGTATATATATATATATATATATATATATATATATATATATATATATATATATATATATATATAATGGAGTAAATCACTCTAATTGATCTTAAATTAGCAATTTAATTCAATATATTTACTTTTTTTTTGTGAATTTGGTAGAGCCTTTCTATTTATAAAAAAGCAAGTTGTTATACAGTTAGTTATGCTTGCAATAACCTTTGTTATCACTCCAGTAATTCTCTAGTTGTGATATTTTTGGTTTTTAGTTGAGAAAACTAGAGGTAACCACATACCAACTTTTAAACTCTAGGATCTAGCCTTCCTAGGGTTCAAAGAGGGCTCTCTCTATAAGATTTAACTTTGTTTTATTTTATAAAATATTAGGCTAGTTATGATTGTACAATTGGTTTTGGTTTTGATTGGTTTGACGGGAAAAATCACTTGAAGAGATGGATAGTGGGAAATCTATTTGTCCGTTGGGCTGAGGAGTCAAAAGTCAAGCAGACAGAACAAGGATCAGGGCCAAAAAGTCAAATGTTTTCAGGGCAAGATAGATAACCCTTGGAGATCTTGGAAAGTTGTTTTGTGAGATGATATGATTGAGATAAAGTGCAATGAAGGGCTCTTTGATCCGAAAAAGGGAAGTAGTAGGTAGAGGTCAAAGGAAATAGGGAGCAATTAAGGGTTCCTACTGTGGAAATCAGAAGAAAACATATAAATGAAAAACAGTAAGGACAGGGTGCTTTTAACAAATCCTGAAGTAATACTCCTATTCATTCATTCAAATTTAGAACACATAATGGATTGCATGTAACAAAGAAAGAAAAACAATGACAAGTAGAAAATACTTCACTCCAAATAGCTCATCACATGAATCCTGAAATATGATGCTAGTTGATCTGATCCAATCTGCTACTCGAAATTTGAAACACAAAAAAGCCTTCAAGTCCACAGAAATGACTATAGAAATCTTCAACAATTTATTCCATAATAATACTTCTAAAGATGAAGTATTTATACATAATTGTTTACAAAATATCCTAGAAAGCTTCTAGGAATTATCTAAGGGAAAAAAAATATCTTTACAACAATAATAGAGACAGCTGCTCAAAAAATCAACACGTTGTCCTATCAATTCAAATGAAATAGAAATTGATTGTGGATAAGATGTAGCTGGCTGCCTTGGTGTCTTCCTTGCTGGCTTTAGATATTTTAAGTTTATTTTGAAACCTGATCTGCTTTCTCTGATACTCTTTCACTGATTTTCTTTAATATCTGATACTCTTTAACCATTTGTAAAATATGTTTACTGCTGTAATAAAAATTTGTTTTGACTGCAAATCAACAAATTGTTTTCATTGTTATCTTTCTGCCTTCTTACCTTTCGCAGTAAATCTGTTAATGACTGCCAATCTTCCTCACTTGGAATTTGTATTTTCTTCAGCTTCCTGAAGTTTTCATCTACTTCTGTGTACCTGGAAAAAGTTGGTTTAATGACAAACAAGTGTCTTATCTCATGCTATAAGTAAAATAAGTCCTCAAAACTCCTGAGTAAGACTTTCCCTGTTGGAATGTCTTGTCCACCACCTACTTTTTCAACTTGCTCCTTGGCATATTCTCTGATCTTTTTATTGTAATCTTCCCAAGGCATTAATTTGTTATTGATGACCAAAATATTAGGCAAACTTCTTTGCCTCAAATTCTCAAATTTGACCATAAACCTGGTTATGGTAATGTTCATGTTCTCACCCTTTTCCTCAAGCTGTTTCATTAGGTTCTTCTTGGTTATAACCTTCTTTATCTCAAGGATAGTTTCAGTTCTATCAATAATTTCAATCTCTTCCAACTCTTGCATGTTCTTGCTGTTGAGAAACTTTATCAGTTCTAAAGCTTGTTCTGGTTTGTTATCCAATTCCTCTTTAGTCTTTTGGATCTCTTTTAATGCTTCTTTGAGTAGATCTCTTTGTTCAAAAATCACTTGAAAGGAGGGCCATACATCATTTATGGCTTCTATGATCTTGTTCCACAAATGATTTTTCACATAGGAAATTTGTTCCTTCAAGGTCAATTCCTTCTGTAATTTCTTCAATTCTTCATTTAGTCTGATGGCCTTTTGCTCATGAGTTTTTGCATTAATTTGAGCCAACTTCTTTTGATCTTCAAGATTTTCAATCATCTGTTTCAACCTGTTAATTTCACTTGTCTTAAGAGACATTTCTTCCATGGCCTTTACCAGTTTGCTAGCCTCATCTGTAGGGTGAGCTACTGTTGTAGATGATTCTGTAGCTGATGTTGTGGATGATGTCACTGGCACTGCAGTAGCCAGTGAAACTTTAGGTGCCAACTCTTCAACTAAAGTTGATGGCACAACTGTAGTAACTATAGGGATGACTGTAGGTGCTTCTTGTGTTTTTGGTGTTTCTTTTTCCTAGACAAGCTTGTCCATTTGAATCTCCATTTCTTTTATTTGTGCTGTAAGCTGAAATATTATGTTCATCATATCATCTTTCTCATTTTGTCCTATTATTTCCTTGGTTTGAGGATGTTCACTTGGAGGAAGTTTAAGCTGTTTTCTCAAAGCTGCAATGTCTTCATTCTTTTTCTTTATTAATTGTTCTGTTGCCTTGACATTTGCTGGGTCAAATCCAATCTGTAAGACCAATTCTTCGAAAGATTTGATTCTTAGATCCTTAACATACAACGATGATTTTTCCAATTTCATCTGATCTTTCATATTTGAGATGGTGTTCTGGAGTTTCTGAGCACTCATGGCTTTAGTTGTAACAGTGGAGTACAACATTTCTGAAGTCTGCCTATGGAATTCAATCTGATCAAGAGCATGGACTTTTTTTGTTTGGACTTCCAAATCAATCTTCTTATAATCTGCCACTGTCTTTGGAGATTTCACTATAGGCTGCGACACTGACATGATTAACTTTTTGTTTGAATAATCAAAGGCATACAGAAGTCTATTTTGAACACTTGGTGTTTGTTTAAGATATTGAGAGTAATTATTGTTTTTTATTTCTTCATTATTTAACTTGATATGTTTGTATTTTTATTTGATATCTAGATTTTTCTCCTCAACTGTTTGTGATGATGAAGCTTCCATGCTATGTTGTTTTTCTATCAACTATGCATTTTCATTATCAGCTTGTTCTTCATTTTGATTTTCAGTAATTGGCTCATTGATTATGACAGTGGCAACACCTGTGTTGGTATCTGGATGATCTGTTTCTTCAACATCAATGTTTACTTTCTCTTTACCCACTGAATTTAACTTAGGCCTTTTGTTGTATCTTAACTTGAATTTAGTTTTAGTGGTAGTTTCGGAAACATAGGTACCTTCTTCTCTTACTCTCTTAGTGGCTTTCTCTGTTTGATCAGTATTCTATAAAGTGTGACTAGTATCAATTTTCTTCACAACATCTATTAAAGTATTCTCTGTCCACTTAGTCTGATTGGCATATTTTTCTATCTTTGGTTTTGTCTCATGAATGAAGGGTATTAACTTACATTTAACCCTCATTTTACTTAGAATCCCCTGTGGATCATAATTCCAAGTAAAACTTTCTTCAAATCTGCACTCCAATAGCTGTTTGGCTGCTTCTACCTCTGCATCCCTATGATTGCAAATGAATGGTCCTACTTGATTCTTCAATTTAAATTGTGTCTTCTTCTTTGCTACCAAGAAATTGATAGAATCAAAGTTTAATATTTGTCTGATATATCCAAGGCAAAAACTCTCATTGATACATGTTTGGGCAACTTATAAGGCAACAAATTGGATCCAAACACTCTAATCTCAGTATGTTTTTCATATAGGTACCAATCACCAGTTTTGGTTTGTTCTGACAACTGTAAAATCTTCTTCATCTCATCATTTATCCTTGGTTGCTCTGTATTTGTTAATATTTTGATCAATGGATGGATGAATGAATCTGAAAACTCTGCATATGTGAACTCTGTGGGCTCTTTCCTGATGAAAGATGTCCAAAAAATAATTGAAAGAGGATTTCCCTCTACATCAAGCTTTTGAAGAGCAAATGGAAATTTATCTGCTTGAAAATATAAGAACATGTGGAGGAGGAAGGAGGTGTATCTGAACACTCCTTCAATTGGAAATTTAACCAATTGGTCATGGATATTATCTGCAATATATCCAGCATAATAAAAAAATAACAGATGGAGGTTGTCATGGGGTAAATGTAGATAAGAAACCTAAAATGAAGTCATTTGTATATTCATCAGTGAAATACTCTAGAATGAATGAAAGCATGGAAATTACATGCCTTGAACCCTCTGGAAATTTTGAAGTGGAGTATGGAGGATTAATTTGAGGAATTTCTACATGTAAAGGCATAAATGTTTGGAAGATCAAGAATCTTTTGAGAAAATCTAGGCCAATATACATCTTGGTAAGGGCTTCTATGGATAAAGGGACTGCTTGAGGATCAGGATGGAGTTGAAGCATTTGGTTGATGGATTCAGTAGTAATGGTGAAAAGTACTTCTTTGTTGGCATCTAATATGGCTCTCTGCTCAGGCACATAATACTATTGACATAACCTAATGACCTCTTGACATGGATGAGTTACTGGAACCACATATTTGGGTAAGTGGGGTTCCCAAATATGGACTTCTTCTTCATTATCTAAGGATTTTTCATAGCTCCAGTTATGAATGTCTAGCATATTAAATTCAACAATTGGGTCTGCTATTTTGTAGTCAATATCAGCTAATGAAATGTGCTCAATGTCTATGACTGGAGGTTGTAAAGGATTTACAACAATAGCAGTCTTAGAAGTCATGGCTGGAATTGATTTTGGCACTTTGGAACCTTCAGGATTGCTAGAACTTTTCTTTTTAGGAATTTGAGCTACTTCTGCAAGATTAGATAGTTTGCAGAAGTATTTCTACTTTAGCAAAGGTCTTTTGGATAAAAATAGGCAAAGTATGGTCTCTTTCTTGGATTTTTTCTTCCAATTTCAATTTTCAATAGGTTTTTACAGACTTTTACTGGTTTAAAACAAGAAACAAGGGTTTCCTGAGTTTTTCAGTGAATAATTGGGTAGAGAGTCTTTTGAATTTAGGCACAAAATTTTTGGCTACCTTCAGAGGATTTCTGGGTTAAACATAGTGTTTAAAACAGGGCGCAGCATGAACAGGGTTTTTTCAGAAATTTTGACAGGGTTTAGCCTGTTTTTTGGACTTTTTAACAATTTTATTTGAGTAATTTTAAGCTCTGAGTGGAAAATTTTCTTTTAACATGGTTTTTCAAATTAAAACAGGCTTAATTTGCTTGAAGAATACTTGTTATACGCAGGTATTAGGCTTCGAAGACGGTTTCTGAAGGTTTTGAACAAGTTGAATGGCTTCTTTCTGATCTCTGGAACAATGTGAAAGCTCCTCTGCAATCTTTAATGGTAAGAAGTTGAAATTTGCAGTCTTTTGGCATAAAAATGGTGGAAAAACGCTTGTTTCACAGTCAGGGTGGCTCATACAGGGTTTATGCACAGAAAGAGATAAGAAATGAATGCATTTCCAATGTTTTTAGGCATATTAGGTTAATTGGCGTCGATAATTGATGGCAGTCAAGTCACGAATGGTGGTTTTCGAGCTCAAAGGGTCTAAACCACAAGCGGTTATCACGTACCATTTCGGTGGTAAGTGGTTTTAGACGAAACCAACACAATCCAATGAGAATGGACCACGTGGAGGAGGGATAAAGTCACAATACCGCCCATTTCACGTAGAAATGAAACGGGAAATTTCGCGCAGGTTTATTTGCGATATGGTGTTTCCCCCGTCGGATCTTGAGGTTCGATTGCGAACGACCTAGATTGATTGCGGAAGTTGCATCGGGATTTGGTAAGGGGTCGAGGTATATTAATGCGACAGGGAGGTTTAAAATTTATTAATAAGTGTTTAAACAAAGTTTTTAAACTTTAGGCTTTGTATAATATGCAGCGGTGTATAAGGTTTATATGTTAAATTAAAACATTTACCAATGTTTCAACCATTACATGGGCGTGGGTCTAATATATAGTTTTAATGATAGGTTTAAACCAATGGGATAAGGGCGGGGTTTTTATTTATCACATGGGATATTTAAAACATTGGCTTAAACATAAAATAGAGGGTTTTGTGGGTTATTTTAAATATAAGGGTTTAATACTATACAGGAGGGTGTAGTTTAGGGTTTTAATAAGTAAGTTAGAAGTTAATATGAAAAGGGATAATGCATATAATGAATAAATTCAAGTTTAACTCTAAGTAAAGTGAAAACAAAACATAACTTGTCTTTGTTGTATTTTTCACACTTTAACTTAGGATAAATACATTTTTTGGGTTTTTGAATGTTTTTTGAAAGGAAAATGAAATTAATCAAGTAGGGTTTTTACTTTTACTAACTAAAAATGGGTTTTTACTTAGGAAAATGGATTATGATTTGTGGATGAAGGGTAAATGCTGATGAATATGGGTTTTATGTAGGAATTCAATATTTTTAACCAATCAGTCATCGAGCCTTGGGTCCGGTTCCAACAGAAGTCAGAGAAATGATCTGAGCCTCTTTAACTGATAGTTTAGAATACTGAATAATTGTAAGGGAGGGGAAATTAGTGATTTTTGCCCAATGATGCTTTATTACATGCTTGCACAACTGATTTCTACCTACCCATCTTTATTTCTAACATTTTTTACTTCATTTTCATGGGTGCATTTAGGCTTGCAACCCTAAATTAATTTTCTTTCAAATCATAAAACTATCTAAGTTTAACCTTATTTCATCCGAGGGCTCAGATTAAACTGTTGAGCTCATTATTTATTCTCTATCTTATCTACTGATTTGTCAAGTTTAAACTGTTTGACATATCTTTATTCTCTATCTAAAACATAAAATTCAAAGCATGAAAAGTTAAGATTAAACTATTTAACTGATCATGGATTATGACATTTTGGACAATCTGCACATAATCATTATTCTTGCAGTAAAAGTAAATAGTAGTGGAATTTTGACTTGCTCACTTTCAGGTCTTATTTTTATCTCTTTTTTCTTTTGGGGTCTATTTTTTCTAAGTCCTTTGATCTTTCTTTTAGGACTTTTACCCTCTTTTCATTTTTTATTATTTTTCATTTTTCTTTCAAAATATGGGAAAACAAATAAGGCAGTAAAGCAAGGTATGTACATATTTACAAGACTATCATAGTCAATTAAAAATTATGAACCCTATTATTATAGGATCCTAACAAAGGCTCCACTTGGGGATGGCATTTCGGTGAAATGTTATGAAATTGTAAGACTAGTAGCCCTCCTAAATTTGATTGTGATGATCCCGTAAGTATCTTATAATCTCCGCAATTATTCATACTTATGACATTTTACTTTTTCAAAGCTTAGGGCATTCCTCCGGCTTCAACTTTGTTAGGAAAAAAATATCCTATCCCAATCTAAAATCTTCAGTTGTATATTTACAATGAATCAAATTAAATGAAACTAACTATTTGTTATCTCGTGAGAGAGTAGTAGTGCTTCAAGATTTCGCCACGATCGCTCCTTCCCGACATCTCCGACCCATATATTTCCTAGAAAGAAAGCATTGTTACTTCTATAACCATAAATGACATAAGGTCCTTTCCATAGAAAACAACTTTTCCATGTTTACCTTTGTCCTCCCTTCTTGAATCCCATTTTAACACTTTATCTCCAATGTAGAAATCATCTTCTTTACTCTTTTTATCAAAAAATTTCTTAATCTTATCTTTGATAACTTTGACTTGATATAAACTTATTTCCTTGTTTGTTGCAAGTGAATAGTTTGATTAATCCTTCTTTGAATGTCATTTGTTTCAACCTGTAACTCTTGGATAATATTCATCATTGGTATCTCCCAAAGAAGATGGAAAACAACGTCCATTCCGACATAGAAAAGCTATAAGGGAGGTACTGAAGGAGTTTTTAGTAGTAAGTCTATCTGCCTACAAGGCATTGACTAAATTTCACACATGGGTTCCAAGTCTTTTATTATCTTCAAATAACTTTTTGATGATGTTTAAAGGCTCTTATTTGAAGATTCAGCTAGACCATTACCAAGGAGGTGCAATATGTAGCAGGAGTGGTCTAGGATAGTATGGTATTTATGGAAAATTCAATCATATTTTTTGGATTTGAAATGTTGCTGCATTGTCAATAATTATATTTTGGGGACATCCAAACTTTTAAAAGAGTGTTACTTGCTAGGAAGGAGATAATGACAAGATCTCGTGGCTTGCCCAGAGGATATGGCTTCAATCCACTTGCTAAAATAGTCATGGCTACTTCTAATCCACTTGTGTTGGGCTCATGATTTTGGTGAATTTCCTCCAATGGAGTAGAGACCCCATTGTTGAAATGGAATTTCAGTAGAGATAGTGGTTTTAAGGCAGGGGTAACATATTTTCTTACCCTCAAATATTTGGCACTTTTGGATAAAAGAGGTAACATATCCTTTTACATCTCGCAAACAAAGTAGGTCAATAAAACAGCTCAGAATCTTGTTTGCAATAGTCTTCAAATAGCTGTGTCTCCTCCACAATCACCTCGCATGAAATTCTTTCATATTTTTTCAAATTTTCCTTTCTTTTAACAAACAATTTAATAAAATCCCACTATGATCTCTCCAAAAAAGTACATTGTCTAAAATACAAAATACCACCGCCTAAGCTTTAGAAATATAGCTTTGGTTCTTGACAATCCATAAGTAGCTTGTAAGATAAGTAATACAAATATACAATATCCGTACATCATGGTGAGTCTGGGAAGGTCGCAATGATTCTCTGGAGTCGCCATCTTCTTTCGTGATCATCTACTTGGGCAATAAAATTTATGTTCATGGCATTACAATTTGATTCAAACGATGAGTTTGGCTAAACCCTAAACTTTATCAACTTGGTGGGTTTTAATTTATGTCATATTATAACATAGTGGCAATCCACTTACTCTCTTCCATCGTACCATCTCCAGTAAGAACGTTCTTTAACAAAGCATTTGGGATACAGGAAATGATGTTGTGAGAATAAGGGTATCTAAACTCGAAGTTTTTAATGGCCTTTACTAAAGCTAAGGCTTGTTTCTCCATGATATTGTACTTCAAAGATGCATCTCTAAGTGTTATGCTAAAGAAAGATATGGGCTGTTCACAATCTTTTGGCTATTTTTCTACAAAGAAACTTATAATGGCGTGCTTCTAAAGCAAAATGAAAATGATGAAATCTTTAAAGTCAAAGAATAAAAGGAAACCATTTTAACATGTTTAATTGATGATTCAATGATTGTTTATACCTTGCTATTTCATTTATTCAATTCAAGAATGTTATTTAGTTCTCTAATTATTTCAGCTAAGTTGACATAAATTTTAAAATTTAATCTTACCTAGAAAGGCTTGTAACTTTATGTTTCTTGGTGGATCAAGCAGAATTGCTTCTATCTCAGTGTGATCTATTTTGACTTCCTTCCTTAGATATTATGTGTCCTAGTAACTTTCTCCTTCTCTAATCCTAACAAGGTTTTCAGATTTAATGAGATGCCAACCGCATTTTATAAAAATCCTATCAAAGATGATTTCAGTGTCTATAATCGCTTTAGAAAATATGGCTTATGTCATCTACAAATTACTAAGAACTCATGAATTTTTCAAAGGCTATATCCATAGCTCTTTGAAATGTTTCTGCATTCATTAAACCAAAAGGCATTTTTACACATATAAAAGTGCCCTCAAGGAGTAGTAAAAGTTATTTAAATGGATTCTCTGTTGGAATAAAATCGTTGTATCCTGAAAACCATCTAACAATGAAATCCTATAAGAACCAACCAACCTTTGTAATATGTGATCCAATTTTTGGTGTGTAATTATCTTTAAGGATACTTTGTTTAAATTTCTAAAGTCAAGCATAATCTAATCTTCTCTCATATTTTTTCTTGGTTAAACTAGGTTAGAAACCCAACTGCATTACCTCGATTGGTGAAATTATGTTTGCATCATACATTCTTTTACTTCCTTTTCTATCAAAGGCACTCAAACAGGTTGATCCCTACCTTTGTTTAAAGGGATTATCTTTCCTCACAGGAATTTGGTGTTGAATTATGTTGGTGCTACAGATTTAAGATCCTCATAACTCCACAAAACATTCGGAATTCCTTAAAAGAGCAATACATTTTTCCTTTTCCTCGCTCGAGGTAAGGATTTGGAAATTTTGATCATTTTGGGTTTTATTTCTGGTATCATTGTATTCTCAATGCCGCATCTAATCGGTTCTGTCTTTGGGTTTTCTAGCAATATCATTTGAGTCAAATAGATCTTCTAAGGAGTTAAACCTTTGGTAAGAAATTATATTTGAGATTCTTCATCAACGATCCGTATCAATTTCTAATCTTTTCTCATCATTCATATCTAATTGACTAAATCTAGTAGGTTTGGTAAAAACTTCATTTTTATTTACATCTACATTATTTACATCAACTTCACTATCTAAATCTTGATCTATGGCATAACTGTCTATTTTTGACAAAGTATGAAATTCACCCTCATTATTCGTAAAATGTAAATTTGTTGGTCCCGTGAGAAAATCTCTCAATATTTGAGTTTTTGGAATTATTGGTCTATGTTTTACCTTCCCTGCAGATACATATGATTGCTTTGAAAAGGTAAGTTACAAGCATTAGCAAAGGTTGCTAAAAAAATGCTTGTGTTTTGCTCTTCTTTGTATTGCAAAAAATTACATTCCAACAAATCATTAATAAAATTCATAGTACAACATATTGGCCTAGTCTAGGATTGTAAACCTAATATTCTCCTTCAATTTGTTTAAAATCAACCCGTAATCTCCCATTATTGCTATTATTTTACCCTAAGTTTATAATTATCTCGAGGTCCTGGTAACGAGGGCTTCATACTCATGTCTGTTATTATTGGTACATTTGAAATTTAGTTTGAAAGCATGGCCTTCGTTACGCACCCTTTCATATTAGTTATCCATACCTTTCTTGGTTTCAACTTATTTACCAACCATCAAAGTCTAAATGCCATAAATATTCATGAGAGATATTACCATTGTCTTGTGTTTTCTGCCTTCTCTTAGTTCACTTCCACTCTATTAGTTTCAACATTACATAGGATGAGTAATCACAGTCGTAGGTGGCATAAATTGGATAATTTATTGACCTTTCATCACTACTTACCATGTATTTCATTACTGTTTCTCATATAAACTTCTCAGCACTAAAAATCGATATAGTAGCATACATATGTCCAATTGTAGAGATTCAATGTAACTTTTCTCCCATGAGCGAGATAATAACATTCCATATTTGGGTGGGATATCACTTACTACAATGTCCATTAGCATACTCTTACCAGGATACGAACTAATGTTACACACAAATCTTTGATTAAAAACCTAGGTATTTCACTTTGCTTGAGTCAAATGAAAACAAACTCAGAAGTGTCCTTGTGATGTCTAAGTTCAGTGGTTCTACTATAGCTTTGGGCATTATATTATGTTTTCAGAACATAGCATTGTGTAGGATTTGATCATGAATAGTTAAACTACTGTAAAATGGGAGAATTGCTTCCATGTTACAAATGCTTTCCAATTGGTTGATTCTGTGGCCAAAAATCAACTATGTACGATCATCATTCAGATTTATGGAATCTTTCCATCATTTATGTTTAATGTTTCATATGATTTATTAAGTCATGTTTTAATAATTTAAACAAGGAATCATATTTTTTAGCTCTAATTCTGTGCCAGTATTTTGAATGAAGGTTGTGATTTACTTATTTGAATCTATTCTTCTTTAACAATTGTAGTTTGGGTTGGTTTATCTTGTTTTTCTGAAGTTGTGCTTGTTTTCAGTCACTTTGGAGTGTTCCTGAATTCATCGCTTTTTGTTTTTCAAGAATGGTTTGTTAAGAAGCAAATGTTTTTTTAGATTTTGAGTTGTCAAAAGTTTTTTTGGCAATATAAAATTTTTGGATCCGCTGATTCAGATCAACATCGACATTCTCACAGATTCAAGGTTGTTGTTTTTTCAGAATTAGATGCTTTAGGAGCAACATATTTTTGTGAATATTTTGCAAACTTGCAAGAAATTCATCAAATATATCAACAATCCAGCTTGGTGAAATCTTAGGGATGGAAACCTTTTGGGAAGAATCCGGAGTTTTGCTTATTTTCCTAGGAGACCCAAAAATTTGTTTTAGGAGCTTCTCAATGTTCTTTTCACTTGTGCTTGAGATGTTTTCTCGCCGAAGACTCATTTTTTTCTTACTTCTTAGGTTATGCATCGACCGTGTACCTGCTAATGCAAGAAACACACCCCACATCAAGGATTCCTCAACGAATTGGAGTTGTTGAAGTTCGTGTCAACTCTTGATCTTCCCGTAGAAAGATAGTGTGTTATTATCATCTATTCCCATTAAATTTATGGTATCCTCCTCATGATATTTGTTTTGGAGAGCTTTCAAAGACAGTTCTCTTTACAGGTGAAAATCATTGTTTGGTCTGGGGTCGAGTCTTTGTTTTCCTTAATTTGTGTTTTTTTCTTGAAATTGAGACTTCTGATTTGATGTCGTATTATCCCATTGAGTGTCTTCTTTCTATGTTATCTAACCTATAAATCATCTCTAAAGTTTTAGCTAACATATATATTTTTGTGTCTAAACTAGGAGGCTTCTTCTTTCATAGTCACTCTTCTCTTCGCTTCCTTAATATTTCCTTTTAAGGCAGAATGTTTACTTCTACACCTACAACATCTATTTTCTTCTCATTCTTTCCAATGTTTCTACATTTTCTTTCAACTCACATGTTAAAACAATGTCAAACGTATCTAGGAATTGCAAGAGAGAGCTTTGGATCGGGTTTTAAATTTACAGGAATCGAATTGTAAACACCTAAGTATATCTAGTGTAGTAGTATTGCACAAATTTATTTGGATTCCTTTAATTGCATCAAATTCGTAAAATATTTGTAGGGGTTTTTCTTCTTCCTATTTATTTAAAAATAATCATGAAAATAACCAACCGCCCATACTCACACCGTAATACTTTTAAACCACTTTTTGACTTCTCAATGCTTTTGCAAAAGCCCCATTTGCAAGGTGTTGCTGACACATCTATCTCTGTGGGAGTTCAAAGTAATATGTCATTTTGTTTATGTGTTATTGTGCATTATAATGTGTAGTAGCATCAAACTGTGGTATCTTACTTTGGTAGTCTTGGGGCATGTCATGAATCTGTCCTGGAAGGATAAGGGGAGCATACCTAGCAGCCATAGCTTGAATTCTAGCTTGGCTAGGAGGTAAAGTAGAAGTGCTAGGGGCTGAACTGGAAGTAGTGGCTGATGAAACTGGGATATAAGGTGTTGAACTAGAAAAATCAGTAGATGAACTAAAATTTGAAGTTGAGGTACTATAAAGTGGAACTGAAATATATATGGAACTAGTAGGAAATGAAAATGATGTGTTTAACAAAGTAGAAGGTGAACTAGTGGATGAAGTGGATGTAGGGGATGAAGGAAATAATATTATAGGTTGTAATGGTAATATAGGACTAAATGGATCTGTGGATTGAATGGTAGTAGAAACTATAGATGAAGTAGTGGTATCTAAATGAGGAATAGAAGGTTTAGATGTATATGCTAACAACTGAGCTAATTCAATTGCCTCATCAATTTTCTTAAGAATAGTAGCATTAATCTCTTCAAGTTTGTTTTGATTTATAACTTTATTTAATTCAGAATCTGCTTTAATATTTTTCTGTTTTGTTTCCAAAAATGAAATAAAAACATGGTCTAAAACAACAGAACTTAAATTACTTTCAGATTTGGTCCTGAATAAAGAATGTTCAAATTCTAAATCAAACTCTATATCCTGCAAACTTACTAATTCTTGGGGTAATGAATTGATTTTTATTAATGAAACTTTAGCATCTAAATCTCCTATTTGTTTTTTGTTTTTTCCAATTTTGTCTGGGTTGTCCACTATAATAGCAGGTTTAGGATCCAGGCTAGACCTGGTATGGTAAACTTTCCTAGAAGCCAGAATTACAATTTTTTATACTCACAACTAGTTAAACAGTCTCAAAGGAAAAAGGATAATAAAAATGATTTCCTTTAAGATTGATTTAACAACTGAGGATTGATTAGATTCCCTAGTATGGTCACCAGTATGTTATCACTCTAGTAATTCTTTAGTTGTGAGATTTTGGTTTTTAGTTAAGAAAAATAGAGGTAACCACATAACAACTTTTAAACTCTACGATCTAGCCTTCCTAGGGTTCAGAGAGGGCTCTCTCTATAAAATTTAACTTTTTTTTATTTATAAAACATTAGGCTAGTTATGATTGTGCAATTGGTTTTGGATTTGATTGATTTGGTGGGAAAAATCACTTGAAAATATGGATAGTGGGAAATATATTTTTCCATTGGGCTAAGGAGTCAAAAGTCAAGAAAACATAGCTGGGATCAAGGTAAAAAATTCAAATGTTTTTAGGGCAAGATAGATAACCCTTGGAGATCTTGGAAATTTGTTTTGTGAGATGATATGATCGGGATACAGAGAAATGAAGGGTTCTTTGATCCGAAAAAGGGAAGTAGTAGGCAGAGGTCAAACGAAAGAGGGAGCAATTAACGATTCCCTACTCTGGAAATCAGATGAAAACATAGAAATGACAAATAGTTAAGACAGGGTGCTTTTAACAAATCCTTAAGTAATCCTCCTATTCATTCATTCAAATTTAGAACACATAATGGATTGCATGTAACAAAGAAAGATAAAAATGACAAGTTGGAAAATACTTCACTCCAAATAGCTCATCACATGAATCCTGACATATGATGCTAGTCGATCTGATCCAGTCTACTACTTGAAATTTGAAACAAAAAAGCCTCCAAGTGCACAAAAATGACTATAGAAATCTTCAGAAATTTATTCCACAATAATACTTCTAAAGATGAATTATTTATACAAAAAAATTTACAACATATCCTAGAATGCTTCTAGGAATTATCTAAGGGAAATAAAAATATTTTTACAACAAAATAGAGACAGTTGCTTAACAAATCAACAAGTTGTCCTACCTATTCAAATAAAATAGAAACTGTTTGTGGATAAAGTGCAGCTGGAGGCCTTGGTGTCTTCCTTGTTGGCTTTAGATATTTCAAGTCAATTTTGAAATATGATCTACTTTAACTGATACTCTTTCAATGATTCTCTTTAACCTCTAATACTCTTTGACCATTTGTAAAACATGTTTACTACTGTAATAAAAATTTGTTTTGACTGCAAATCAGCAAACTGTTTTCACTGTTATATTTTAGCCTTCTTACCTTTCATAGTAAATTTGTTAAGGACTCCCAAACTTCATCACTTGGAATTTGTATTTTTTTTCAGCTTCCTAAAATTCTCATCTACTTCTGTATACCTGGAAAAAGTTGGCTTGATGACAAACAAGTGTCTTATCTCATGTTGTAAATAGAATAAGTCCTCAAAACTTCTAAGTAAGACTTTTCCTGTTGGAATACCTTGTCCACCACCTAATTTTTCAAATTTCTCCTTGGCATATTCTCTGATCTATTTATTGTAGTCTTCTTGAAACATCAGTTTATCATTGATAACCAAAATGTTAGGCAAATTTTTTGCCTAAGATTTTCAAATTTGACCATAAACCTAGTTATGGTGATGTTCATATTCTCACATTTTTCCTCAAGTGACTTCATCAGGTTCTTTTTGGTGATAACTTTCATTATCTCAAGGATAGTTTCAGTCTTGCCAAAAATTTCTAGTTCTTCTAGCTCTTGTCTGTTTTTGTTGATAAGGAACTTGATTAATTCTATTTCTTGTTCTAGTTTTTTATCCAGTTCCTCCTTAGTCTTTTGAATCTCTTCTAATGCTGCTTTGAGTAAATCTCTTTGTTCAAATATCACTTGAATTGAGGGCCATACATCATTGATGGCTTCTATGATCTTATTCCACAAATAATTTTTCACATAGGAAATCTGTTCCTTCAAGGTTAATTCCTTCTGTAATTTCTTCAATTCTTCATTTAGTCTGATGGCCTTTTTCTCATGTTTTTTTTCATTTATTTGAGCCAACTTTTTTGTATTCTCAAGATTTTCCACCATCTGTTTCAACCTGTTAATCTCACTTGTCTTAAGAGACATTTCTTCCATAGCTTTCACTAATTTTCTGGCCTCATCTGTAGGGTGAACTGTTGTTGTGGATGAATCTGTAGCTGATGTTGTAGATGAAGTCATTGGCACTGCAATAGACAGTGGTTCTTTGGGTGCCAAATTTTCTGCTAAAGTTGAAGGCACAACTATAGTGATTACAGGAATAACTGTAGGAATTTATGGTACTTTTGGTGTTTCTTTTTCCTAGACAAGTTTATCCATTTGAATCTCCATTTCCTTTATCTATGCTATCAATTGAAAAATTAAATTCATCATGTCATCCTTCTCTTCCTATCCTTCTATTATTTCCTTGGTTTGAGGATGTTCACTTGATGGTAATTTAAGTTGTTTCCTCAATGTTGCAATGTCTTCATTTTTCTTCTTCACTAATTTCTCTACTGCTTTGACATTTGTTGGGTCTAATGCAACCTATAAGACCAATTCCTCCAAAGATTTTATTCTTAGATCCTTCGTATACAAGGATGCTTTGTCTAATTTCATTTGAGCTTTCATATTTGAGATGGTGTTTTGGAATTTCTGAGCACTCATGGCTTTAGTTGTAACAGTAGAGTACAACATTTCTGAAGTCTGTCTATGGAATTCAATCTGATCAAGAGCATGAATTTTTTCTGTTGGGACTTCTATATCAATATTCTTATAATCTGCCACTTCCTTTGGAGATTTCATTGTAGGCTGCAATATTGACATGATTAGCTTTTGCTTTGAATAATCAAAGGTAGGCAAAAGTTTATTCTGAACACTTGGCGTTTGCTTGAGATATTGAGAATAGATATTGTTTTTGATCTACTCATTTTTTAACTTGATCTATTTGTACTTTTCTTTAATATCTAGATCTTTCTCCTCAGCTATCTGTGAGGATGAGGCTTCCATGCTCTGTTGTCTTTCTATCACCTATGCATCTTCAATATTAACTTGTTCTTCATTCTATTTTTTAGTAACTGGCTCATTGATGATGACTGTAGCAGTGTCAACATTTGTCTCTGGCAAATTTGTGTTGGTATCTGGGAGATCTGTTTCTTCAACATCAATTGTTACCTTCTCTTTACCCACTAAATCTAACTTACGCTTTTTATTATATCTCAATTTGAAACTAGTTTTAGTAGTAGTTTCAACAACATAGGTGCCTTATTCTCTTAATCTCTTAGTCTTTTTCTCTGCTTGATCAACAGTCTGTAAAGTGTGACTAGTATCACTTTCCTTCACTGCATCTACTAATGTATTCTCTCTCCACTCAGTCTGATTTGCATATTTATCTATCTCTAGTTTTGTCTCATGAATGAAGGGTGTTAACTTACATTTAACCCTCATTTTACTTAGGATGCCTTGAGGATCATAATTCCAAGGAAATATTTCTTCAAATCTGTACTCCAATAGATATTTTGCTACTTCTTTCTCTGCATCCCTATGATTGAAAATGAATGGTCCTATTTGATTCTTCAATTTGAACTAAGTTTTCTTATTTGCTGCCATGAAATTTATAGAATCAGAGTTTAGGATTTGCCTGATATACTCCAAGGCAAAAATCCTCATTGATACATGTTTAGGTAACTTGTAAGGCAACAAATTAGATCCAAAAACTCTAATCTCAGTTTGTTTTTCATATAAGTACCAATCACCAGTCTTGGTTTTCTCTAAAAACTGTAAAATCTTCTTCAACTCATCGTTTATCATTGGCTGCTCTGTATTTGTTAACATATTGATCAATGGATGGATGAATGAATCTGAAAAATCTGCATATGTGAACTCTGTGTCCACTCTTTCCTGATCAAAGAGGTCCAGAAAATGACTGAAAGAGGATTACCCTCTATGTCAAGATTTTGAAGAGTTAATGGAAAATTATCTGTTTGAAAATATAAGAACATGTGGAAGAGGAAGGATGTGTATCTGAAGACTCCTTCAGTTGGAAATTTCATCAATTGATCATGAATATTGTCTACAATATAACCAGCATAGTCAAAGATTATAGATGGAGGTTGTCTTAGGGTAAAAGTGGATAAGAAACCTAGAACGGATTCATTTGTGTATTCATCAGTAAAATACCCTAGAATGAATGAAAGTATTGAAATCACATGCCTTGAACATTCTGGAAATTTGGAAGTGGAATATGGAGGATTAATTTGAGGAATTTCTACATGTAAAGGCATAAATGTTTGGAAAATCAGGAATCTTTTGGGAAAATCAAGGCCAATATACAGCTTGGTAAGGGCCTCTATGGATAAAGGGACTGCTTGAGGATCAGGCTCGAGTCGTAGCATTTGGTTGATGGATTCAGTAGTAATGGTGAAAAGCACTTCTTTGTTGGCATTGACTATGGCTCTTTTCTCAGGAAAATAAAATTGTTGACATAACATAATGAACTCTTGACATGGATGAGTTACTGGGACAACATATTTGGGCAAGTGTGATTCCCAAATATGGACTTCTTCTTCATTATCTAATGACTTCTCATAGCTCCAGTAATGAATTTATAGCAGATTAAACTCAACAATTGGGTCTTCTATCTTGTAGTTAACAACAGCTAATGGAATGTGCTCAATGTCTATGATAGGGGGTTGTAAAGGATTTATAATAATAACAGTCTTAGAAGTCATGGCTGGAGTTGATTTTGGCACTTTGGAACCTTCAGGATTATTAGAACTCTGCTTTTTAGTCATTCTGGCTACTTCTGCAAGATTAGACAGTTTTCAGAAGCATTTTTTACTTTAGCAAAGGTTTCTTGGATGAAAATATGGTCTTTCTTTGGGATTTTCCTTCCAATTTTGGACTTTTCAATAGGATTTTACAGACTTTTACTAGTTTTAAACAATAAAAAAGGGTTTCCTGAGTTTTTCAGTGAATGATTGGAGTAAAGAGTCATTTGAGATTGGGTAGAGAGGCTTAGGATAACTTCAGAATGTTTCTGGGCTCAATTTGGTGTCTTAAAATAGGGCGCAACATAAACAAGGATATTTAGGAAATTTTGATAGGGTTTGGCCTGTTTTTGGACTTTTTGACAAGTTTCTTTTGGTGATTTTAAGATCTGAGTGGGAATTTTTCTTAAAAAGGTCTTTTCAATTTGAAACAGGCTTGGTTTTGGAAGAAAACCTGTTATGCACAGGTACTGGGTTTTGGAAGAAGTCTCTGAAGTATTTTGAATGGATTGAACAATTTCTGTGGTGTCTTTTCAATTTTTGGAGAGATGCAAAGCTTCTTGGTGGTCTTCAAATAGGTTCAAGCCAAAAATTTGCAGTCTTTTGGCATAAAAATGGTGGAAAAACACTTTTTTTTACAGTCGGGGTGGCTTGTGAAGAGGTTTACACACAAAAAGAGAGGAAATGAATGCATTTCAAATGTTTCTTAGGCATATTTAGGGCTAATAGGTGTCGGAAATTAATGACGGTCAAGTCATGAAAACTGGTGGTTTTTGGGCTCAAAGGGTCTAAACAACAAACAATTATCATGTGCCATTTTGGTGGTAAGTGGTTTTGGAGCAAACCAATGTGATTCAATGAGTATTGACCACGTGGAGGAGGGAGAAAGTTGCAATACCACCCATTTCACGTAGAAATGAAACGGGGAATTTCGCGCAAGTTTATTTTCGATATAGGGTTCTTGGGATTCGATTGCAAACGGCCCAGATCTAATGGGAAAGTAGCATCGGGATGAAGTGTGGGGCTGGGATTAATCAATGCGATGGGATTTTCATATATACGGGGATAGGTTTAAACCCTTAGAAATAACCATTAATTTAAAGTTTAAAACTTTATATTATATGGTTTGGGTGGGGGAATAAGGTTTATATGTTAAATTAAAACCTTTACCAATGTTTCAACCATATATATGAGCGAGTTTAATATTATATAGTTTTTCAACATTTGACAGTTGTTTAAAACTATAGGGGGTGGGAATATTTGTTTTAATAGATATGTTTAAAACAACGGGAGAGGGTGGGCTTTAATATTGCACACATGGGGTATTTAAACATTGTTTTAAAACATTAAATAGAGGGTTTTGAGGGTTATATAAAAAAAAAGGGATTTAATACTATACGAGTGGGTGTAATTAAAGATTTAATAAATAAATTAGAAATTAATATGAAAATAAAGGGATAATGTCTATAATGAATAAAACACATGTTTAACTCTAAGTAAACTGCAAAAGAAAGCATAGCTTGTCTCTATAGTATTTTTCCACATTTTAACTTAGGATAAATGCATTTTAGGGGTTTATGAATGATTTTTGAAAGGGAATGGAGTTAGTTATTTAGGGTTTTACTTTTATTAAGTAAAATTGGGTTTTTACTTAGGAGAAAGGGATTATGATTATGTATTAAGGGTAAATGCTGATGAATATGGGTCTAGAGTAGGAATTCAATATTTTTAACCAATCAGTCATCAAGCCTTGGGTCCGGTCCTAACAAAAGTCAGAGAAATGATCTGAGCCCCTTTGACTGATAGTTTAGAATACTGAATAATTATATGGCAGGGAAATTAGTGATTTTTTCCAGATGATGCCTTATTACATGCTTGCACAACTGCTTTCTACCTACCCATCTTTATTTCTAACATTTTTTACTTCATTTTCATGGGTGCATTTAGGCTTGCAACCCTAAATCAATTTTCTTTCAAACATAAATCTATCTAAGTCTAACCTTATTTCATCTGAGGGCTCAGATTAAACTGTTGAGCTCCTCATTTATTCTCTATCTTAACTACCGATTTGTCAAGTTTAATCTGTTTGACATATCTTTATTCTCTATCTAAAACATGAAATTAAAAGCATGAAAAGTTAAGATTAAACTGTTTAACTAATCATGGATTATGGCATTTATTGAAAATCTGCACATAATCATTATTTTTGCAGTAAAAGTAAAAGTAGTGGCATTTTGACTTGCTCACTTTTAGGTCTTATTTTTATCTCTTTTTCTTTTGGGGTCTATTTTTTCTAATTCTTTTGATCTTTCTTTTAGGACTTTTACCCTCTTTTTATTTTTTTATTATTTTCATTTTTCAAAATATGGGAAAACAACTGGCAGAAAGCAAGGTATGTACATATTTACAAGACTATCATAGTCAATTCAAAAATTATGGACCCTATTATTATAGGACCCTAACAGGATAGAAAGGAAGAAAATGAGAGGTGGATTGGTGGAGATGAATTGTGTTTTCACAGCCACTTTCATAAAAAGAACACCTTCAGTGTAATTAGGGAAACTTTGGATATAGAGAAAAATTCATAAAAATAACACCTTCGATATAACTACAGATACTTTGGATATAAAGATACAACCTTTAAATATAAACATCCATGTTTTTAGGCAATAAAAATATTTACAAGGCACATTAGAAAAAACAATATACTTCCTTTAAACACAAGGAGACTTTGGATATAAACATTCGTGCTTTTAGGTAATAAAATTGTTTATGAAGCACAAGGCATATTTTATACTCATACTTTCATATAATTTTAGGGATACTTTGCATATAAAAATTCACGCTTTCAGATATTGAAATTTTTCATGAAGTACAAGGTAGACTTTATATACAAGCATTGCTCATGAAGCACAAGGTAGACTTTAGATATAAGCATCCATGTTTTCATACAATGAAATGAAACAGAAGGTAGAATTTATATATAATCATCCATGTCTTCATACAAGAAATTGTTCATAATAAATTTCATTGAAGCATGAAGAGACTATGGGTATTAAGTATTATTTTTAAAATATGAAGTGAGGGTTTGAAAATTGTAATAAACATTGGGATGTGGAGATAAATAAAATTTTATTATTGTATTTGAGCAAACCATTGTAATCAAAACAAGGCTTCCTATAATAAAATCAAATATGTTTACCCTTGTTTTGGACTTGTTGAAATCAAAGTAAATTGGTTGAAGGACATTAATTCTCTTGGATGATGGATGTTTTCTTTTGAATTCTTGATGGTGAACATTGTGTATCTAATTTTGAGACATTAATTTTGTAAGATCCCAAACGATGAAATAATCAACAGATCAGGCACATTAAGGTGTTCTAAATAAAATATTTTCAATAAAACACTTAACACAGAAGGGATCTAGAAGAATTCAACCGTTATTTCAATTAAAATTTAGAAAATGAGACATGCCCAAAATACAAGCAAATAATGGATCCCCTAGATGCTTAATGAAAAAGAAAGTGAAAATACTGAAGCATAAATGTGAACCCTAAATGTATCCACCAACAGATGTCACCATGGAGTTTTCATCCCAGGATCAAGCTAGAACTGGCCACACCAATTTCCCAGAAAAACACAAATAAATAGGCAAGTTCAAGATGATCCCCTCTGCCTGGCCCTTATCCCCTTTTATAGGTTACATGGAACTTATTTATTATTTTTCTTTGAAAAACGAAGGCGGATATGATGGGTTGATACCATGGGCGAATACCACTGTAAATACCATGGGTTGATTCCGTCCATTTTTACCTTATAAAAAAAAGGAATATTACAAATCCTCCTGCCCAAAGATTGCTTGTCCTCAATCAATCCAATTCTATCCACAACAGAAGCATTTTTAAATTGATACCGAGATCCCATACAACCCGAGGTAATGTTCCATCCCTCCATGTTGAATGGCCTTGAATGGATCCTTCCATACCTGGATCCCAAACAATCCTCCAACCAATCCTTCCCTCAATAGATTTAATTGAATCCCAACCAATCCTTTGGCCAATCCTACCCCCAATGGATTCTCCTGGATCCCAATTCCACCTAAATCCCGAGACCTATGGGTTATGGTACCATCTCAGCCCTCCATCACTACCCACACTAAAGGGCCCAAGCTGCAATATTCCCTTATTTGTGAGTATCCTCCAAGGAATCAATCCATCAATACAATACCAACTCATAATCTCTCGCCAATCCATACTTGAGGAAGGATGAATATCTATAAATATACTATGTTGATGTTTTTCGATGCTCAATTCATGCTGCTCCACTTGGTCCCCCAACATGATGCATTTGGTGAACTCTTCCCTGCTCTTCTCAATGTATAAAGGTGGGTTGGTAGCGTTGCTATACTTATCTATGTACTCATGTAGCACATTGCTATGGAACTCCCAACTGTATTCCTCTTGTTGCCTTGAGAGGGACTTAAGTCGTTCCTGAACATTAGAAAACATGGTCATTGATTTGACACATACCCCTATGAGCTCCTCAATTTTTCTATTCTCTTGTAAGACAGTGTCTCGAATTGTCCAGACTCTCTGCTTCAACAACATAAGATCTGTCTTGAAAAGCATGATCCTTTCCTGAAAGTATTCTACTAGAAATTCTAGTGCTGTGTTGAATGTCTCTATATCTGTTTTCACTATATGCCCCACAACTTCAACTTGAACCTTTGACTGACCCTCCATAAATGGCTCATCCCGCATACTAGATTTGTCAGGATGCTTTACATGATCATGCTCATATTGGTTTATTGCTATTGGCTCCTCATTTTATTCTTCTTGAATGTCTTCTTCCTGCCCTTCTCCACCTGTGGGGACAAGTTTTCCACCCTCTCTGGTCATCAAGCATGGATTTATAGGTGGTCTGTTATCTACACCTGATTTCCCATACTCTTTATGGATTTTCTTTGGAATATATATAGACTTAACTACCATATCATAAGGAAGAATTACCTCCTTCCTTTCACCATGTACTTTGTCAAGCTGACTAATTATCATCGACTTCTCCTACAAGTTTCTTTAGAAAGCATGGTGTTTATACTCGTCATCTATACATGACTGCTTGGATTCTTCATAGGTTCTCTTCTGAAAACTAGTGAACCCAACTATGGATGAATCCCCATGATTTGTAGAAGTCTCTAATTGTTTAACCTGTATTTCCTCCTTATCACCTGGACATGAATGGTTAAGGACCCAAGGTCCCTTGCGGATAAAGCATTGCCATCTCCCCCTTAGTTTATTCTTGCTGAAGGGTTGGTTCTTGCTTCCTCCATCAATCCTTCTCAACTCCTTCCTAGTCAACACCCTTCTGAGAGATTTTATGTTTTGTCTGACCAACTTCTCGACTATATTATAGGAATTTGGTGATACATTTGGTTCCCTCCTCCAAATGGTCAATAATTTAGATCTTAGTATCTTTTAGATGTCAGCTTCTCCTTCTAATAATAGAGACACAATCTTTTGTATACTTGTTTTCACACAGTCTGGATGAGATGATGTAATTTTGGTGTAAAAGCTTTGGAGCAACCAAAATATCAACTTGTCACATTCCGAATTCAACATGAATGTGCCAAAGCTGAACTCTGCCATGAGTTTTAAAATTATGCACCGCTTATGATCAGTAGGAAGCATGATGTTGTTCAACCCCTGAAGGGATTCTACTATCAACTACAATACACTTTCCATGATATCATTATTGTAAGGCAGTAGTGGGGATGTTAGAGCCATGATCCTACTAAGACAAGAAGCAATTGTGAATTTGACGTCTTCATAAAGATGTTCCCAAAATATGGGTTGTATTAATGCAAGTATGGATGGCTTGAGAGCCCAACTGAGTTTATTACATTCTGGTTGTCCCACCTTGGACAAACATGTGTCTAATTCCTCCAACTTATGAAGGTATATGAATCATTTTTTTTGTTGCAATTTAGAGCCAAGTGCGAAGAGCATAGCTCCTCTTTTTTGTCCTTCCTTCACCTTACATGGTTGTTTTTGCTGAAAAATGTCATCGACCCCCTTTTAGAATGGTCTGCTGCTTGGAGTATCATTTTGGTGTATGGAGGTATGGCTGCTTAAAGGACCATATATCCTCACTAGTTCATCAAGGATTTTATGGTTGTTTTCCAAAATTTCTTCAAGACGATCCATCTTCTCAAGATTCTCATTAAGGCCTCCTTCTTCCTCTTTTTGTCGTTCCTACTCAACTGATTCCACAAACAATTTGAACAGTAAACTGATTCCACAAACAAACAATTTTCTAAAAAAGTTAAAACTAACACTGATTCAATAAGCAACTAGTCTTAAAAATTCTATAGATAACATCAAAGCACCTTCACGGATTTAGGGCCCTATCCAGTCACACCACAACCCTTACTAGTCTCTTTTCCTTATTGATAGTACTGGCCACCTTAGACTCCGATCAGCAGGCCAATCTTGAATATTTTTTTTATAAAATTTGTTACCAGTATCCTTTAGCAATAGCAACTCGGTCACCCATTACAACATGGCACTTATCTTGGATGTCCCTTACCTCGGGCAGGCCTGTATTAGCCTCCGACAGCCACAAACAGATCCCTGTTATCTTAGGGAGAGGTCCCTAATCTTTTTGTCATAGAGATGGGTGTCCACTCTCCACGCTACCCAGAACAACAATTCATTTCCTCTCACTGAAAAATTCAACTCAAACCAGGCCTCATTTACCTCAAAGCCATAGACCCTATCACAAAATTATCGCAAATATTATACGTTGAGGCGTACAAACCTTAGGGATGACTCCTTGCCATAGAACAACCTCATAGATTATTTCTTTGTCACATATATGATCATAGAGATGATCGGTTGTCTCAAAAATAAATCTTGGATTTTCCAATGTCACCAATAAGGCCTCAGAGATAATCCATTTCCTCCACTTTAATGAGCTCAATTAAGAAAGAAACCCCCCTGTAATATGCTCTAGTAAATAAATGACACCCCTACTGAATGATATATTAATAAAGTGACAAGATCAACTATCAACTTATATAAAAGGATCCTCATAATAATTTAAGAGGATAAAATAAAGCACCAACAATCATTTAAATAACCCCATACAAAAATCAATTCTATTCATGTATCTTCCCACTTATTATAGATAGTTGACCAACAACGCAATTGGGTCAACTATACAACAATCCTTTGATCTTGGCTTCCAAGAGAAGTTTCATGGCGGCTTCTAAATAGATATCATATACCCCTCTTCTGGATCGAGTTTAGACCACGTTTTGATGGGGTGGTGTCCTCCAGGAATGCACAGTCTGTTTTTAGCTACACACATATCCATGATTGTTGTTACAGTGATTCCCTGAGAAATCACATGGAAAAAATACTCCTCAAGCATGATCTTGGTCCATATGCGGATGGTGACCAGATCAATCTCTATGATCTATGCCCAGGATCTCATCCCAAGTGCTCCAGGTGCCTTCAATCTCTTAATGTAATGCCCACTTGACTCTGGATTTTTGTTCAATGGCACATGACCTTGTCTTTCTTCATAGTTTGGCTAATGGTCGATGTCTAACTCTGTGATGAGGTGGTTGGGTGCCTTTCTACCTCCAGCGTCCTCATGTAGCTCTTTGTCCTCCTCCCAGTCATGGCTGAGTGCTCAACAAATTCACTGGTGGGAATTGTTCAATGCAGTTAACTTGTTCCCTATTTTTCAATCAATTATAGCGAAACCTGAAAATCCTCAATTGAAAAATTGCTTGAGCTCTCAAAATTCCCAAATAAACAATCCAAATTTCCATGTAATGGCCTTTCGGCCCTTTAGCTTCCCAGTCAATGGATTCCCTTTCTACAGTAGCCAAAAATTTAATCCTTTTCCACTAATAATAACTTATTAAGCTTCAGCCTCCACAACTTGAATGTGTAGATCTACAACTCAAATCCAACCTTGAAACTAAATCACTTCACAGATATAGATTCGGTTAGTTTTATCACTGTCGATAAATGTCGGGTAGATCCAATATAATAATACATGCAAGAAAGATAATAAACCATTACACTAGTTGCAGTCAAATAAATAATTTTCCAGGTAGGGTGATATCGAGTACCACTGAAGATGGAAATTGTTAGCTAGGGTGAAAGGAATCCCACCGAAGTTACGAAAATAATTTTCAATAAACCTCAGGATGTAAAGATGCACAACTGTGATACCACTCTAATATCCCAAACGATGAAATAATCAACAAATTTGGCACATTAATGTGTTATAAATAAAATATTTTCAATAAAACACTTAACACGGAAGGGATCTAGAAGAATTCAACCCTTATTTCAATTAATATTCATAAAATGAGACATTCCCAAACTACAAGAAAATAATGGAGCCCCTGGATACTCAATGAACAAGAAAGTGAAAATACTGAAGCACAAATGTGAACCCTGAATGGATCCACCAATAGATGTCACCATGATTTTTTCATCTTGGGATCAAGCTAGAACTGGCCACGCCAACTTTCCAACAAAACACAAATATATAGACTAGTTCAGGATGATCCCATATGCCTGGCCCTTATCCCTTTTTATAGGTTAGATGGACCTTATTTTATTGTTTTCCTTCTAAAAACGAAGGTTGATACCATGGGCGAATACCACGGTAAATACCATGGGTTGATTCTGTCCACTTTGACCTTATAAAAGAAAAGGGAATATTACAAATTTACAAGTTCACTCAATCATAAAAATTTGATCATTAAGAAAAACAACATATATAGACACAAAACATAGTCTGATCTCATAAGTTAAAAGTTGATTGAATCATTGAACTGTAAAAATTTAATAATGATAAGTTATTTATCTCAGTCAATGAATTGCCTAAAGAGTGGCATTGCAAACACTTTAAAAAATCAATTGTGAAAATTTTCATAAAGGTCTACCTAAAATTGAATAAGAAGGTAATTTTTAATCAAAATCAAAACCATTGTATTCACACTTTAGGGTGTATTATAGATACTACCCAACAACCTAATGTAGCAATAAGAACAAACGAGCATGACTTAAGAGCAAGTTAGCATGACAACTGCAAAATATATACTATAGGTAAAGGAGGAAAGCATTTGTAAAATTCAAAATTAGAAATCAAATAATTAGACTCTTTATATGAGTTGGATAATAAATTTGTTGATATTCACAATAAAATTGATCTAAGGGATAAATTGATTGAAGCACTTCAACTAAAACAAATAGAAAATTAGAAACAAGTTGTGAATATGGTTGATGCAATATATGTGACAATGACCTCATACAAGTTTCTCTTACTTGTAGCACATATTAATTAATGCAAATGATGGATGTTACTTGCGACACAGATATTATTTTTATATGTTTGATGCTACTTGTGACACAAATGATCTAATATCAATGGTTCACAAAATTGCAACAATAGCCGATGGTCGATGATTCCCTACCAACTTATGATATTGAATTATCCATTAGCAGTGAATTTATGAAAGAATATTTGATTACATATGAGCTACAAGAAAAAACACATACGTTGAAGCTTAATTCAAAATTTATAGATTGGGGATTGAATATGATACTATTTTACGCATCAATGCATGTTTTCTTACTAGTATAATTATTCAAACTTGTGATTGGGGGGAAGGGGGATGTCACTATGATTCATCACAAACTTAGACATCACCTTATGATTTTTCATCCTTTTCTACTAATGAGGTTTTTTCATTATCCACTAGTGAGTCACTGAAATTTAAATCTAGAAGTGGTAACATTGATATCATGAGATAAATACACGTGTTAAGTGTTTCCTCTTTAAGGCTAACAATCCTAGAGCCACCCAATCAGTCAATGTGCCATGTCACTAGCTCACATGAGATCACTTTCTCATGCTAGTTAGATGTATATGTTCTCATTATTCTCCCTTGGTTATAGAGTTTCCATCACCCTCAAAAACTTTCCATCATTCTCATATGATGCAACCATAGTGTATTGATTCTCTCCATCAACATGCCTTAGGTAACATATTCATTGTTACTTTGAATGCATGGTCATGATATCGTGGTATATCTTTGATACTTAATGTGGTGTTGGAACTTCTAAACTCGTTATGAATGTGATAAATATTACAAAATAATCTAATAATTCTTAATAACACTTGCGATTTTTTTTTCCTTGCAATATGATGGGGGAGATTATTGTCATTATATAAGTGTTCTCATGACTTGGGTTAATTCATACTACTATTGACCTATTGGATTTAACGTACCAAATACATTAACTACACTTAACACTTTCCATTCCTCCCTTTCACTTTCATATCATTCATAAAATGATATGTCCCCACTCGTATGTAGCTTAATATGTCATATAGCTAGGTATAATTAAGGAAAATGAAGAATAATGAAAGCTTAAGTCAAATTAAAGCAGAAAAATATGAGGTGAAGAGTATTGGACATAAAATTGTAAAATACAATGAAGCTAGAGTTATGCCACCTCATTAAAATGGCCCACACCACTAAGTCTTATGCTAAAAATTCATATATAAAGAAACTATAAAAATGAAAAAATCTAAATGTAGAGAAATAAAATAAATAAAATGTTGAGGTGGAAAATCTAAGAAAATTTCCCTTTTTAAAGGCTTACATACATAAAAAAATGAAGATTCCTATCTCTCAAAAACTAAAATGAAGATTCCTATCTCTCAAAAGCTAGTTGGACTAGTTAAAGGGATCTTTACCTGTCATATATGGATTCAAGAGTCAAAATGTGAAATCACTCCTTCGCCATAGACGTCTAATTCATCAAATTTATCTTTTCTTACAAAGTGATATAAGAAACATCTTTTTTCCTAGGAAAAGCCACCTGTAATAGGGGTAAAGGTGTCACCCATGGTAAGACTTAGGAAATCTGTAAAATTTAACTCATTTTTTAGGTTGCTAAAGGAGAATAATAAGTATGAATCACCTAATGAATTGTAAGGATTTTAGACCCACCATTTTGAGTAAATGTCCTACCTTGGGATCCATGTACCATGCCTTAAGATCCGTGACATTGCATTAGGGCCTATGATGCCACATTGGGAAATATGTACCTCCATGCAACCATATCTTTTTCAATCACCATAGTAAATTTCACACTTATTATCTTTATTATATTTCAAAAATGAGTATTGAAAAACAATTGAACAAACCCTCTTTAGTTCTTCTTTTCTTTTATACACAAACTAGCTAGCTTCCACCCTCAGGTGGTTGCACATTTTGAGGAATATAATTTCCAAAACTAATTCCCAATTGTTCTCTCCTTGGATGTTGGAAAGATAACAAGTTACCGCTTCTAAAATATAAGTTATTAGGCAAGTGTTCTCTCCCTTGGACTGAAATTTTTCTTCCATCTTGCCCAAGATTTTGAATAGGTAATAAGGTAAGTTTAGGCTCCTCTTTCCAGTGAAGTGCATAAGCAACCTAATATGATACTGGTACACTGTTTTGAAGTGACATTCACATGTAAAATACTTTTGTATTACTTTCAACAGTTGGTTGTAGTGATTCAATAGGTAGTTTCTTAGGAATGTAGTGTCATATTTGTCTTTATACTGAGGTTAAAAAAAATATTTAAAATGTGAGGCATATAACTCCATGCCTTTGAACCATATTTCACCATGTAAGGAAATATTTGTGGCATGAGAAATAGTTTCTTCAGAAATTGCAAATTGCAAATCTCCAACTTTGACCTTGTCACCTTTAAAATTGAGGGCAAACAAACTAACAAGCTAAAAGTGGTGGCCATGTGTTTGAATTTTATCACAGAAGTCTATGCATCTTATCTATTGAAATTCCACCCATATTGTAGGGTCAACATTCACCATCTCTAAACTTATGGGCTCAAAACAAAGTACCTCTCCTCCATTTTCTTTATTTTTTCTCCCTGGGCTTTCCATTTGATTATATAAACTATAGCACACACTTTCAACTTTGATTTCATGTGCATACCAAGTCTTTGGAAAAGGGGGTTAACTAACATCTCAATGAAAGGGATGACAATGCGATGAAAGAAATGACAACTAACAGTGAATTCAAAATTTTAAATTACTTTGGGTTTTTGGGAAATATCTTACGCCCTGACAACCTTTTTACATGATAGATCGGAAATGTGGGTGTATGTGAAGGGAATTATGAAAATTAATAGGAATTTTGACTGAAAATCTATGCAAAGACATATATCAATGCATACAAACTGACACCCAAACCCTTAGCATTTCAAAATTTCTCAAACACAGACCAACAACACACATGCCTTTGCGTAGCAATTATGCAACAACGCACACAATGTTTACTAATCAATGTCCAATTTATTTTCTAAGAAAAAATATGGTTGGAGATTATATTATCTACCTTAGACAACATGAAATATCGAGTGGAAGGAGAGGAAGACTAACATTGACCTATGGAAGGAGTTTTAACCAGTTAATTAGAAGTTGCACAATGATTGTGTGGTTTAAAATTTTGCACAGCAACCTTCTTCCACTTGAAAAACCTTCCTTCGATCTTCTTCCAATTCTCTTTTGGTCTTCTGCTCTGAAAATTATCAAAATCTCCTCAGAGCGTGGGTTGTAGATGGAGAGACAATGAGGGCAACTTCAATGAAAATTTGAAAATGTGTGCCTCTCCTAATGACTTGTTTTGGTCATGAAGGTAAAATTTGGGTAAAGGGGTTATGATATCATGAATTATGAATTATGGATGACGATGATGAATTATGAATTTAGGAGGGTGTAATAGAAATGATGATGATATGTGATTTGAGGGGTTACTTGATGATAAAATGTGAATGAAGGGAGTATATGGTGGTAAATGATGCATGGAAGGAGTATATGAAGGGGAATTATGAATTATAAATGGTGAACCATGAATAGTGAATTGTGAATGGTGACATGGGGATATGATGGACACCACTAACGCACCTATAGAACTTTAACAAATGGAAATTGACTGTTGTGGCTTTGACTAATGATAAATGAGACCGTGGATAATTTTAGGGGCTAATATTCGCAGGCGGGCTAATTTTCCGTGTTTTTTCCAAGAAAAGATTCGCCAATTCTCTTTCTTTTTTTAAAATTGATTCGCCCAAATTTTATAGTATAAAAATATTTTACCCTAAAAATTGCCAAAAAATTATATATACTAGTATAAAATGATTACAAAACTAAAAATTTGTACAAAAACAACATTAAAAATTTTACAATTCACATATTGGGGACTACTAATATTCCCCAAGTTTTTAAACTTTAAGATAAATGTACTTCCTTAAAATTTTCCCTGAATGAGACCCCATGAAATGACCCCTTTAACCCACAATGACTCCTTATCTCTATATGAGTATAGATTTGGAAATATGACCCTATGACCCTGTCATGGAATTTAGACTCTTTCAAATTTAATTTGATATTTAAGGACCCCTTTATGACATGAAACATTTGCAGTGACCTTAGACAATGACCCTTTAGACTATGAAATTAGTGATTCATATGCTAAACTGACATACAAACCCCCAAATCAATAGAAAAAGGCAAAGCCACTTTTCAACCCTAGACACTATGATCCTAACAAATTGAAGGATAAGTATTAGTATTTCATTTCAGTTTTATTATGCATGTGATCTATGGTTTTTATTTATGATAGGTTGCATGTGATCTATGCTTTTGATTTAATATGGTTTTATTTTGAGCTAACCGGATGTGATATGTTAATACATGATGATTTTTTCAAAGATATTGTTTGACTTGTTGTGATAGGAAATGAACAGAATTGCAGTTGTACTTTATTGATGAGCTACTAATGAGGTATTATTTGAAACTATTTCAATTCATTTTGATTCTAATGGAAATTATGTGCTTGGTACAGGAAAGCATGGAAAATGCCTGGTTAGGTGGTTGAAATCGACTGCAAGAATGTTAGCAACAATAGTGAAATGAATTGGAATAGGCAACAATATGTTGGTAAAGAACTTAAGGAGAAGGAAAATTGTGGGATACTAGAACCCAATGGTGTTCATTGATTTCCATGAGCATGTTATGACCAATATGATGGTTTGAGGTAGGGTTATGCCTTGGTTTTTAGACCTTACAATGTGCGTAAACCTTTCCAAGAGACGGATCATCTGGGAAATAGGATTCGGGGAACTTGGAAGGCAAGTTACTGCACGGAAAGGGGTTACCGGATTTCCCAAGGGACTGTGTAGCAGAGAGGGGAAGGTCAAGGAATGGATTTGTTTTGGTCATTAACATTTCTAGATGGAATTAGATGCACAATGGCAGTGTGCCTGGAACAATGAGCTGGTAATTGTTCACTAATGGAAAAGGTGTTGAGATTCAACAAGATGATGATCGTAGTGAAAATTAAGCACCCTCACTAGGTGGGTCCCACACGTTATTTTTAGGTGTATGTGTATTTTTAGACATGGTGAGCATATTCTATAAGTTGTAGGATGCTATTTGTAGATGGTTGGTCAAATGTGAAAAATAGATGAAATTCTATTTTTAGAATATTGGGCGAAGTCTATTTATAGATCGTCAATCTAAAAATAGATGCATGTCGATTATTATTAGCCCTTAATAATAATCTGACAATAAACATCAACTTATTCTCTTGGAGCACTTTATTTCAGTGTATAGATTTGGAAAATTAGTGGGTTGAAGGAATTATGCAATTCCTAGGGTTTACTGGTGGTTCATGCATGGAGGACTCAGTTAGAACTGAAGTGGCAAAGTTATGACAGAGTTGGAAGAGTAGTTCATGGAGTTGTTATTTAGTTTAACTCAGTTGAGCTAGATGTATCTAGTCTAACTGAATGACACACTAGTGAGAGTGGACTGAATTAATTAGTTAATTAATTCACAAATAATAACTCACTAATCAACTGAACAAATATAGCAGTTAACTACAATGCATGTCAGTTCTAGTGGAGACCCAGTGGAGAGGTAGGTGAAAGGGTGAGATGGACTATCCGTTGTGACTATAGTGATGCATTCATTGCATCACACACACATTGGAGTTGCCAATGAGGATTGCGCAGTCAAGGCAAGGCCAATTCGAATTCATTCAGGGGTCTTCTTTAGCAGGGATTGTGCAGTGGAGGCAAGGCTATTAGGGGGCAGAAATCAGTGAATGGATTTGCAAATTTCTTCACATAGTTTGTGACGATTGTATTGTACTGAGAGCTTGATGTACTAAGCTTTGTATGAGATTGTTATATGATCTCCATGATACATAATATATGATATTTGGGGTTTCTAGCTTCAGGATTTCCCGTTAAACAACTATGTTATGTGCGATTGTTTTTATTGCTTCATGTGTTTGCAATTGAGATTTAAATTTCCGCAAAAGAATAATAGTAGAAGGATTCTATATTTAGCAAGAAGATAAATATTGTTAGATCGGGAGAATATGGATATATATACATGCATATGTTATATAATTTCTACATGGTATCGGAGCAGTGTTAATTCTTGAAGATTGCAATTGTGAAGAACTGCTGAGTTTGTGCTGGTGGAAAATTCGAATTTGCTGCAGAAATTTCTTGGTGCAACAGTTGAGTATACATTGAAATGTCTTTTAATGGGTTGCGATTGGAGTATGCCCTTGAGGGTAGCTCAAATTACATATCCTGGAAGGACAGGATGGAGGCGGTGCTTGAAGATAATGGACTAAAGGAGTTCATTGACAGCGATGTTTCGAAGCCTACTTCTAGCGATGCTGCAGTACTTGACGCATGGAAAAAGAAGGTAGCAAGGACAAGAAGAATTCTGTTGGAAGGTGTGAAGGACCGTATTGTGTCAAGCCTTCATAGGAAAGCCACTCCATCTTAAATGTGGAAGGCTTTGCAGATTTGTTCCAAAGAAGCAGCGACCAGAGGAAGTTGGCACTAAAAGATAAGCTCAGAAAAATAAAAATGGAGAAGGGCAACAGTGTTCCAAAATATCTCACAAAGTTTGTCCACTATAGGGATGAACTGGGAAGTGTGGGGATTACTGTTGATGATGAAGACTTGGTGAGCTTGGCTCTCCTTGGGCTTCCGAAGAGTTGGCATATCTATGAATACTCTGTCAATGGATGGGAGAAACTGCCAGGTTGGGAGCGACTTTGGTCGAATCTTGTGCGGGAGGAGATAAGGCAAAGTACCAGAGATGGCTCTTCATCGAAGAATGATGATGAAGAGAATTTCGCTTTGGCTACCAAAGCAAGGAAAGGGAAGGGGAATAAATTCCACTCAAAATCCAAAGCTAAAGGCAAGAAGTGGGATTTGTCCAAGGTGAAGTGTTTTCACTGTCACGAACATGGGCATTTCTCCACTAACTGCCCACAGAAGAAGAGGAACAAGAAGGTTGCTGGAGCTACAGTGGGAGAGGCCTTAGCCTTGCAATTTGAACTTTATTTCTCTTTGATGGCATGCTTGGTTTCAAGCACAATGAGATCGGTGTGGTATCTTGATAGCGGTGTGTCTTTCCATATGACTGGAGACAAAGAGTTGTTTACTGACTTGGAGGAGAAGGATCTCCAAATGCATATAGAGATGGGAAACGATGGTAGATACAATGAGACCAGCATAGGTAATATCACCTTTGAGAGGGATTCAGTTAATCCATTTATGTTGAAATATGTTATGCATGTTCCAGGTCTGAAGAAGAACTTGGTCTCGGTTGCAATGTTGGAAGACAGAGGGTATGATGTTGTTTTCAGCGATGGAAAATATTTCCTGCGGCATAAAACAATGGGTCAAACCAAGAGGATAGGAATTTGAGTTAATAATATCTACAGGCTAGAGGTAGATGGCTATGCTGCAATGATGGGAAAAGTAGAAGAAGTGGTGAGCCGGGATGAGGGTGAATTATGGCATAGGAGATTGGGCAATCTTCACCATGGCACTTTGAAGATTTTGCAGCAGATTTATACTGGACTTCCCAAGGGCATTCTTTCACAATAAGATAAGTGCAAGGGATGTACTATGGGTAAGTTTGTGAAGACCACCTTTCATGAGAAGGAGAACCGTGCTTCGAAGATCCTAGAGAGAATTCACACAGACGTGTGTGGACCTTTCTCGGTTGCTTCAATAGAAAAAAAAAGGTATTATCTTATATTGTTTTATGACTATTCTCGTAGATTTTGGATATTCTTCATGCAGAGGAAGAGCCAAACATTCTCAAAGTTTTGTGAGTTTAAAGCATTGGTGGAGAAGGAGTCGGGGAATAAAGTGAAGGCTCTACGGAGTGATAATGGTGGTGAATATATCTCGAACGAATTCAAAGACTTTGGTAGAAAAGAAGGAATTCAAAGAGAACTCATAGTGCTTCGTAACCCATAGCAGAATGGTGTCACGGAGAGAAAGAACATAACGATCGTGGGTGTTGCATGAGCTATGCTGCATGGCCAGGGCCTACCGATGCACTTGTGGGCAGAAGCATGCAACACTACGGTATATGTGAAAAACTGTTGTCCTCATAGAGTACTTGGCATGAGTACACCTGAAGAAGCTTTTACTGGTAAGAAGCTTGATATTTCTCATTTGAATATTTTTGGCTCATCTGTTTACATTCATGTGACAAAGGACGCCAGGAAGAAGCTGGAGCCGACTGTAGAAGTTGGGATATTTCTGGGGTACACAAAAGCACCCCATAATTATCGTGTTTATTTTCCAGACAGTCGAATGACTGTGGTGCGATGGGATATAAAATTAAATGAGGTGAAAGCCATGAAGTTGTAGCTTGAGAGGGAGCTACACTTGAATGCAGAAGATGAACTTCTTGTTCCCAGAGATGAGCCTCTAGATGTGGATCAGCCACATGAGGAGATTCATGGAGTGGAGGAGTCCACTCGTGCATAACCAAACATTAGACAAGGCAGAAAGCGTACCACAGAAGCTAAGATACTGAAGCTTGATGCGGCAAAGAATGTAGGAGTCCCTACATCACAGTGCAAACAAAGACAGTCACCTGACCGATTTACTGGATACACGGCTCTTATGAGCAAGTGTGTCGTGACAGAGCCATCTTCTTTTGAAGAAGCAGCGCATGAGCCCACATGGGTAGATGCCATGGTGGAGAAGTATGACTCCATTGTCAGAAACAGTGCTTGGGAGATTGTTCCAAGGTCAGTGGGCAAATCAGTTGTAAGATCAAGATGGATCTATAAGGTAAAGAAAGCTACCGATGGGAGCGTCGAGAAGTATAAGGCAAGATTTTTTGCCTGGGGCTTCTCACAGATCGAGGGGATTGATTATGAAGAAACCTTTACACTTGTCACACGGTATTCTTCCATAAGGACCATCCTTGCTCTCTCAGCGCAGATGGTTTGGCACATTCATGAGATGGATGTGAAGACTATGTTCCTTAATGGAATTATTGAGGAAGAAGTGTACATTGAGCAGCATGAAGGATTCAAAATATTCAGCAATGAGTCGCATGTATGCAGGCTCAAAAGAGCGTTGTATGGGTTGAAACAAACACCTCGTGCTTGGTACACTCAAATCGACAGCTATTTCACCAGACTTGGCTTCACCAAGAGTGAGGCGGATGCAAACCTATACCAAATTGTGGTGGAGGGTAAGCTTTTAATCATTTTTCTTTATGTTGATGATTTAATACTAATGGGTGATGAGCAGTTGATACACTCATGCAAGGCAGGTCTTGTAAAGGAGTTTGAGATGAAGGATTTGGGCCTCCTTCATTATTTCCTTGGATTGGAAATATGGCAGCGGGAAGGTGACATGTTTTTGTCTCAAGGCAAGTATGTCTGGGAGATACTGGGGAAGTTTCACATGCAAGGCTACAAGCCTATTGATACTCCTCTTCCAGGAAATTGGAGCAAAGAGGATGCTACATTGGCAGAGGCAGTGGACACCACTGTTTATCGACAGTTGGTTGGTTCGCTCATGTATTTAGTTAATACAAGACTGGACATATGCTATGCGGTGAAACAGCTTTCACAAGTGATGGTTAAGCCTACCAAGCTCTTTTGGAAGGAAGGAAAGCATGTCTTGAGATATCTCAGGGGCACATCTGAGTATGGCTTATGGTACAGACAAACGGATGAGGTGAAGTTGCATGGCTTCACGGATGCAGATTGGGCAGGCATCCCAACAGACAGAAAGAGCACATCAGGAGGGGTTTTCAGTATCATATCTACAAAAATTTCTTGGTATAGCAGGAAACAAATATCCATGGCACTCAGTTCAGCGGAAGCAGAATACATGGCAGCAAGTCTAGCTGTATGTGAGGCTATCTGGATGAGGAAGATCCTGGTTGGTTTGTTCGATTCACATTTAGATCCTACAGTGATACATTTTGATAATCAGAGTTGCATTAAACTCTCGATTAATCTTGTGTTTCATGATAGATCTAAACATATTGATATCCCGTATCATCATATCAGATATTGTGTGCAGCGGAAGATCATGTTGCTTCAATACATTCCTACGGAAGATCAGGATGCGGAGATGCTGACTAAGGCGCTCACCAGAAGCAAATTCGAATACCATAGAGGAAGGATAGGGGTGAAGTATAATCCCTATCTTGTTGAGAGGGAGTGTTGAGATTCAACAAGATGATGATCCTAGTGAAAATTAAGCACCCTCACTAGGTGGGGCCCGCGGGCTATTTTTAGGTGTATGTCTATTTTTAGACATGGTGAGCATATTCTATAAGTTGCAAGATGCTATTTGTAGATGGTTGGTCAAATGTGAAAAATAGATGAAATTCTATTTTTAGAATTGGGAGAAGTCTATTTATAGATATTCGATGTAAAAATAGATGCATGTCGATTATTAGCCCTTAATAATAATCCGACAATAAACATCAACTTATTCTCTTGGAGCACTTTATTTCAGTGTACAAATTTGGAAAATCAGTGGGCTAAAGGAATTACGCAATTCCTAGGGTTTAATGGTGGTTCATGCATAGAGGAATCAGTTAGAACTAAAGTGGAAAAGTTATGACAGAGTTGGTAGAGTAGTTCATGGAGTTGGTATTCAGTTTAACTCAGTTATTGGAGTTAAACTCAATTGAGCTAGTTGTATCTAGTCTAACTGAATGATACACTAGTGAGAGTGGAGTGAATTAGTTAGTTAATTAATTCACAAATAATAAATCACTAATCAACTGAACAAATACAGAAGTTAACTACAGTGCATGTTAGTTCTAGTGGAGACCTAGTGGAGAAGTAGGTGAAAGGGTGAGATGGACTATCCGTTGTGACTATAGTGCTGCATTGATTGCATCACACACAAATTGGAGTTTCCAATGAGGTTTGTGCAATCAAGGCAAGGCCAATTTGATTTCATTCAGGGGTCTTCTTCAGTAGGGATTGCGCAGTCGAAGCAAGGCTATCAAGGGGCAGAAATTAGTGCATGGATTTGCAGATTTCTTCACATAGTGTGTGACGATTCTATTGTACTGAGAGCTTGATGTACTAAACTTTGTATGAGATTGTTACATGATCTCCATGATACATAATATATGATATTTTGGGTTTTTAGCTTCAAGCTTTCCCATTAAACAACTGTGTTATGTGCGATTTTTTTTATTGCTTCATGTGTTTGCAATTGAGTTTTAAATTTCTGCAAAAGAATAACATTGGAAGGATTCTGTATTTAGCAAGAAGATAAATATTGTTAGATCAAAAGAATATGGATATATATATACATGCATATGTTATATAATTTCTACAAAAGGTAGTGCAAGGATCGTAGTGTTGGATATTGGATGCGGACTTTGACTTTGGTAGTGGATTTTGGACTTCCTCGGAAGGAGGTGAATCCTGGTATTACTTTGAGGGTGGATGTGCGAGCCTCTAGATTCCCTTGTTTCGGATGCATGATATGTATCCCTCATTGTTTTTCAGTTGAGGAAAAGGAGTTTTGGTATATGTACATATTTATGTATGGTTGTTATTGTAAATACCATAATGAGTTGTGTTATAAAGCTCCAGTAAATGATATGTTTGTCATGTTTTCAGCAAGTGGTTATTGTAAATATTGTAACAAGCTAAATTACAAAGCTCCATGGGAAGTATTTTTTTATTTTCAATGGTCTTGCTAGTTGTAGGTATCATTGAGCACCGGGGAAAGTGTTCCCCTAAGGGGGAGGGGTCTATAAGAGCTTCGGGTTTAATAAAGTTAATAAAGGGAAAATAATACCAACATCATGGGACATGTATTCCAAGCTGAGTGTTGGGAAAAACATCCTATTTGGTGTTCATTGGTTTATTATGGATAGAGGAAATTGGCAAAGGCACTATCAAATGAAAAGATACATTTATTGGCATTTATTCATGAAAATAATGGAAATAAGGAGAAAAGGAAGGTGAAAGGTCACAGGTTGCACGTGAGGAGGAAATTGAAGGAAAAATAATGGAAATTGAAGAAAATAGAGGTCTCATTAATAAAAAGGCTTGTTGAGCCCCAAGATTGTGCTTTCTTTCATCTTACTTTACCTCATTTTCCTTTGTCCATTGTTATCCCAGACCCAATTGATCAATGAAATTAGTTAAAATTACTTTTAGAATGATTAACATGGCTAACTTGCTCAGTTTTGTGATTTTTGTCATTGTAATGCATTTTGACTGGAACTAGCTGCAGAATGCAGACATTCCGTAGCTAACCGTAAATTCTGCAGTTGTCTTCACGTTCAGGCATGTTCCAGGTGTCCTCTCAAGAAAAACCACACATGGGTATATTCCACGTCATGTCCACATCGTTCATTGCTCACCATGAAGGAAGAACCGAATTCTAGACGTGGTTTTGGTACGTGGGAACACATTTAAGAAGGCAAACTTCTAATAGGACTGTCTTAGTCCAGATGTCCTTTTTCTCTTTACGTTGCCATCTTCAAGAGTCCTAATGTGATTTCGATAAGGAAAGACAAGGATCCATGTATTTTTGCAAGTTCTGTTATGTAAATTTGTTATAAAAACACTTGGGAAACCGAGAGATAGGCTAGATTTTGCTTAGATTTCATGCTATATTTCTTAAGACTGAGACTACTCTGTTTCAAGTTATTTTTCCTTTAATGAAGAAGACAACATTGCTTTGAACGCGTTGAGTTGATTTGAAGTTAGATTCTGTCTGGTGGTAGAGGGCCCCTGCCTCCTACACGGCTTTACTTTCGTAATTTAGATAATTATCTTAGTTGTTTTTATGTTTTTGAAGTTTGAATTCATAGTTAATTTCATTAGCCACTATAGTTATACTTGTTCTAAGAACTCTTCCAAAAGAAGAAACTCTTCCAAAAGATCATGATAATGAATGGGAAATGGCTATAGTGTTGTAGGATTTAATTATAATTTCTTTTGTTCACTATCACAGTTGAACTTATACTAAGCAAACTCTTCCAAAAAAATCCTTATGATGTTTAAGGCATGACTCTGATACTGAACGTTTTAGTTGTTTGTTTGCACTAAGTAGCATAGCTGAACTTACTCTTAAAACGCCCTTCCAAAATATCATAATGATGGGTAGGAGATAGCTGTGATGTCTTAGTTTTTAAATTTCTTTCAGTCTTTATGTTTGCATTTGCACTGAATTGTACAGCCAGGATTGTTCTAAGAAGCTCTTCCAAAACACCATTCATGATGAACAAAACAGGCTGTAGAATCCCATAGATTAATGCATGATAACTTAGTTAGGATACTCCGGAGTCAATTGCATTCAATTCATGCTCTGTCATTTTGTTTTAAGTTTGATAATGACTTGTTAGTTCAGCACTGTTTCTTGTAGATTAGTGACATTTTAGTTCAGTTTTTAGCCTAGCTCATTGTATTTACATTCCACAATTAGTTGTCATCCACTGCATATTAGATTATATTAGTTGTTAAACTTAACAATACGGCCTTCATTATTTACAAAACCTCTTATTGTTCCAAATCTATAATTGATTCATAACCATATGAACAGAAGACAGTATCATTTCAAGGTCTGAAGTACTCTTGCAACTTCTTTACCACTTCATAAACAAAGCCTTTCCTCAAAAGACTACTTTCAAAAGAAATCTATAACTCTTGAGTAAGGTTTAGTGATGTTCAACTAAGTTGCAGAATAGAGTTAGGAACTAGTCTTAGAGGAGATATCTTATGATGTTAACAATATTTTCTCCAATTATGTTTCAACAAATCTTTAACCATGGATAAAATGTTGTCTCATTATAAGCTGGTTGTTTAAATTGTTTAGTTAGGAGAATTTGTACACTTAGCTGACCATTTCTTAAGCTTTCCCAAAATACCTTTGATGAAAGAATTGGACAAGTTAAGTCTGTGTTTTGATTCATTTTCTTGAAGTCATTATCAAACTTGGTATTCTGCTTAGTCATAGTTTAGGTTTGATTCTGTTTCAGTATTTGCATTTGCATTTGTCATTTGTCATCAACCAATTAGGCTTCACTCTATTTTTAATCAGTAGCTTCTTTCCACTAGCTTTCTAGCCATTTTCCTTGTGAACATAAAAACCATCAAAAGACCAAAAACATCATAAATCATCATAAAAGACCAAAAACATCATAAAAACACTAAACACAACGCATTAGGAAACAAACACCTAGGTACATACAGTACACTTCACTTCAACAGTTTACCAACCCTGGTTGACAATTAAATGAACTCAATTTAGAAGACTAAGTTGAGCACAAACATTTTGGCGCCGTTGCCGGGGAAGTGAAAACTAGGTAACATTTGTTTCTTAATTCCCAAAAACAATTATATGCGTAGAGAGAGAGATTCAAGGGGTAGATTTGTAAGCAGCAGAAATAGAAACTTGATTCCTAGAACACCACTTGTTTCACCCAGACCAAGAGCTAGTACACCTTCAACTCAGACCCACATTCCATCCTTTACTGATCCTGAACTTCTAGAAGATCTAAGGTCAGATATTTCATTAGAGAAACCTTCCACTTCATCCACTGAACCTGTCTTAGAAGAAGATCTAAAGACTCCTGTTAGGGACACAAACTTTTCCACTTCCACAGGAGAGTCAACCATGGCAGAAGAAGGGGGAGGAGGAGTTTTTAATGGAGAACACACATTATTTGGAGGTAGAGGTAGAGGTAGAGGAGAAGGAGGTAGAGGTTCAGATGGAGGAAGAGGTAGAAGAGAAATAGGAAGCTCTTTTGGGTTTCCTATAGTAGATGAAGAAACCAATACAACCATGAAAAACATTTCACCCTCTGTCCTTCCAAACTTCTATGGACTTAAAACTAAAGATCCTGAAACCTTCCTATTTGAATTTGAAGTTCTGTGTAGAACTTATGACTACTTACAAGATGCTCAAAAACTGAAATTATTCCCTTCAACATTGAAAGGAGCAGCATTGAAGTGGTTTATGAGTTTGATCAACAGTTCTATTAGGACATGGGAAGACATGAAACAAGCATTTCTAGAGAGCTATCTGGATTATTGTATGCCGGTCAATCATAAGGAAGAAGTGTTTAAGATTTTACAAAAATAAGATGAAAACTTAGAAGATTTGTTGGAAAGATTTCATTACAACATCAAAAGAGCAAAAATGGAAAACCTAGATCAAGACACCTTAAAAACGCTTTTGTTGAAAACAATTAGTGATGAATGGTTGGATATCCTTAACATGATGGGAAAAGGGGATATATCACAGCTCACATTACCTGAAATATCTGAGTTATGTATCAACCTTTCAAGAGGGAAATCTAAAACTGTAAAAGGTCCAATAGATCCTGCTCTTGCAAGGGCAAGTAAGTCTGCTTCTGGGACAGTAAGTAGATCAGAAATAGGACATATGCTTGATGATTTTAAATCTGATATCTTAGGGAGTCTTAGTGAACAAATAGACACCCTCAAGATACAAAACAAGCAAAAGGTTGAATCTGATGCCTTGGCAATCTTTTGTCCCAAATGTAGAAAGAAACATGCCTTGAGAGAGTGTCCTTTGGATGTAAAAGTTGTAGAGACCTGTGTCATTTTTTCTGAAAAACATGAGACCAAGAATTTTCCTTCTCTTCCTGGTCTCAAAGCTGTCTTTCAAGAGGAAACTCCTACAGATTCCACAGAATCTCTTAATTTTGTCTCTAGAAGGCCTTGGCAGGGACCTCAAACACAAGGATTCCATGATCAAATGTATAATCAACCTCCACCTTGGAATTCTTGGCAACAACCTTGGCCTCAATTTCAAAATCAATCTCCAGCTTGGGCACAAGGATCACAAAGTCCCTATGGAAGATACTCCCCATACTATCAGTATCCACCATCCTATCCACCATACCCACATTTTTATCCTCAAAATCTTCAACAAAATTTTCAACAAAATCCTCAACAACATCATCAGAACCAACCACATCAAAATCAACCACTTTCATTACCATTCCCTCAAAAATCAAATCAATTGCCTGCTCAACCCATACCAAACCCCAATAATAAGAACCCTCGGAATACATACATGATAGAAGGCCAACAATTTCCAACTTATTTAATTACTCCTTTAGACCTTAGTGATGTTCAACTGAGGTCTGGAAGAATACTTGAAAAGAGGAAACCTTCTGTGATCATACAAGAACAAGATAACTCTAAGGAAGACTCTCTGCGGGTGAATAAAAGTCTTGAGGAAGACACATCTTTTCAAGACCCAAACACTAAAAAATTAAAGCAAAAGGATCCAATAATTTCAACTCTTGTATTAGAGCAACCATCCACATCTACTTCTATACCTCCCTTTCCAGAAAGATTACAAATTGATAGAGGTGTAGAAAAACAAATTATGGTGCCTAATTATGATTTCCTAGATGAGCTGAGAAATGTTTGCATTAAAATTCCATTATTACAAGCCATCAAGGAAATTCCAATTTTAGCCAAAACAATAAAGGAGTCGAGTATGAAGAAAACAAGAAAAAGAATAAGAGAAACAAAGAAAATTCAACTGGCAGGAAAAATAGCAGACATTATGATGGGCAAGATTGCTATTCCAAAGTATCTTGACCCAGGAAATCCAGTTGTCAAAATTCACATCAATGGAATTGAAATTAAAAACACACTCATTGACTTAGGAGCAGCAATAAATATCATGAGTAGACAAATCATGGACAAACTGAAACTTCCTAATCTTCTCTTTACACCCACACTATTACAATTAGCAGATAGATCTGTGATCAAACCAGATGGGGTAATAGAAGACATTCCAGTGTCCCTAGATTCTTGGGAGTACCCCGTGGATTTCATGATCCTAACTCCTAAGAATAATCTAGGAGGCCATCCTGTTATATTAGGAAGACCTTGGTTGGCTACAACTGATGCTTTTATTAGTTGTAGATCCGGTGATATGTACATCTCTGATGGTAGTTCAACTAAGAAGTTCACTTTATATCCTCCAGCTAGGACAATTACAGATTTAGATGACACTCAATGGATAGAGGATGAAGAAGATTTACAACCTCTCTTCACAATTTCAGAAATTAGTGAAGATAATCAAATTCTGAATACTCTAAAAAACTTTGAATCCTCTCCAGAACACAAACATGAATCATTTCAAGAGGGATCCAATATTGAGTTTTTGTCATCAAGGCAGATGTCTCTTCATTCTATGGACAAATTTGGCAGCTCTACAAGTGAGATTTTTCCAGGAAAAAATTTGAACATAAACAAGAACCTAGAAAAATCTCAACAAGAAGAGTTAGTCAAAGTATTACAGAGACATTCTTCTGCATATGCATGGGAATACACTGACATGAAAGGGATAAGCCCCAAGACTTGCACTCATCACATCTATATAGAGGAAAACTGCAAACCAATCAGACAACCTCAAAGACGGATGAATCCAAATCTTAGGGAGATTGTTAAAGAAGAATTGCAAAAATTGTTAAATGATAATTTCATCTATCCTATTTCAGATAGTCAGTGGGTTTCTCCTTTGGTAATTGTGCCAAAGAAAAATGGAAAATGGAGGGTGTGTGTTGACTACCGAGAACTAAATAAAGCTACTCTTAAAGACCATTTTCCCTTACCTTTCATAGATCAAGTGTTAGATACATTAGCTGGCAAAAAGTACTTCTCATTCTTAGATGGGTTTAGTGGTTACAACCAAATCCAAGTAGCACTTGAAGATCAAGACAAAACCACATTTACCTGTCCTTGGGGTACCTATGTTTACCGAGTATTGCCATTTGGATTATGCAATGCACCTGCAACATTTCAAAGGGCAGTATTAGGAATTTTTTCAGATCTAATACATGATTGTGTAGAGGTATATATGGATGATTTCACAGTTTATGGAAACACATTTGAAGAAGCTTTAGAAAACTTGGAAAAAGTTTTAAAGAGATGTCAAGAATCAAATCTTTCACTTAGTCATGAGAAATGTTTCATGATGTTTACTGAAGGTATTGTTTTGGGGCATCATATTTCAGGGGATGGGATTAGAGTTGATGAGTCAAAAGTTGAAGTCATCTCTAACTTATCTATTCCAAGTTGTCAAAAATATGTTAGGATTTTTCTAGGATTTACAGGATATTATCGAAGGTTTATAGAAAACTTCACCAAGATAGCATCTCCACTCTTCAAATTTCTTACCAAAGACCTGTGAATTCAAGTGGAATTCTGATTGCCAGTTAGCCTTTGAGACCCTGAAAACCAAAATTTCTGAAGCACCTATATTAAGGGGACCTAACTGGAAGTTACCTTTTCTTATCTCAACAGATGCTTCTGATACAGCTCTAGGAGCAGTATTGGGACAAAAAGACTTGATTCCTTATGCCATCTACTATACCAGTAAAAATTTGACTCCTGCAGAGTTAAACTATACTGTAACTGAAAAAGAGTTTTTAGCTGTTGTTCATGCCATAAACAAATTTAGACATTATATAACAAGATATGAAACTTTTGATCACACTGATCATTCTGCAATTAGATACTTAATGAACAAATCAATTACTAATGGCAGAGTTATAAGATGGTTATTGCTTTTATAATAATTCAACATTACCATTCTAGATAGGCCTGCAAAACAAAACACAGTAGCTGATTTCCTATCTAGACTCCAAAACATCAAAGATGACACTCCAGTTGAAGATCAATTTCCTGATGAATATCTTTTTGCAATTTCTACTCAAACTCCTTGGTTTGCTGACATTGCTAATTATTTAGTTTCAGAAAAATTTCCTTCAATAATGAATGCAAGAGATAAAAGAAAAATCATTTATGACAGTGCAAAATATTCATGGGTTGCTAATGAGTTGTACAAGACAGGTCCAGATTTGATCATTAGGAGGTGTGTTCGTGAAGATGAGATGCCTGATATTCTCAAAGCATGTCATGATGAACCTTGTGGCGGACACTTTGCTGATAAGAGGACAGCCTATAAGATCCTTAATTTAGGATATTATTGGCCATCCTGGTTTAAAGATGCTAAAGAGTATGTCAAAAGGTGTGACAGTTGCCAAAGGGTAGGGAAACCTTCTCCTTCAGGTGAGATGCCATTACAACCTCAGGTACATATTGAACCTTTTGAAAAATGGGCTTTGGATTTTGTAGGACCTATTAGTCCTCCATCAAGATAGAAGAGATATATATTAGTTTGCACTGATTATGTTACTAAATGGGTAGAAGCCAAGCCATTACTTGTTGCTAATGAAGCATCTGTAGTTACTTTTCTTTTTGAGGATATTTTTACTCGTTTTGGTGTCCCAAGGTAAATTTTTACAGATCAAGGAGCTCAATTTACATCAAGGCTAGTGGAGCAAATGATGGAGAGATACAAAATCAGGCATATAAAATCTACTCCTTATCATCCACAAGCAAATGGTCAAGTGGAATCTACTAATAAGGTCATTGAAGGAATCCTAACAAAGACTGTTCATTTACATAGAAGAGATTGGGTAGGTAGGCTTCCTGAAGCCTTGTGGGCCTATAGAACTACATGGAGAAACACAACAGGCCATACTCCTTATGAACTTGTTTATGGAAAGCAAGTTTTGTTTCCCATAGAGTTCCAGATTCAAACTTTCAAGATGGCAGTTCAGCTAGGACTTGATTTAACGGAGGCACAAAAGCATAGATTGGAGCAGATTAATGAATTGGATGAGATCAGACAAGATGCAGTTCAGAAAACAAGTCTAGTTCAACAGAAAAGGACTAGATGGCATGATAAGTACATCAAAGAGAAGAAATTCAAAGAAGGTGACTGGGCTCTCTTGTTTGATTCAAAATTCAATGATTTTCAAGGTAAATTTCAAACACATTGGCTTGGGCCATATGAAATTGTTGAAATTTTTGACAATGGAGCTGTAAAAATAAGGACAATAGATGAAGAAGTCACTTTTCTTGTGAATGGTCATAGATTAAATCTATATCACAAACCACTCTCAAGAGAATAATTTGTCAAGAAGTTCCAGGAAAACAGTGATGTGAAGTTAATGAAGAAGAATCTTTCTTCTTCATCAACTTGATTGAATTTTCTAAAGCATTTCTTTTGAAAAAAAAAAAAAAGTATAAACATGAAAACCAATCATTGATTGGCATGTTTATACAGAAAAGATAGGGTGAAAATCAGAGTCTTTCTGACACTCTAACTTTTCCATTTTATTTTTTCAAGCAGCTGTTACAAAATCATAAGTTCAGATCCATTGCACTTATGATCCATCTCATTTCGTTTCATTCCATTCACTCATCCATCCATACTCCATTTCATTCATTCATACTTCACTTCATTCCATATTTCATTAATCTCATTCCATACTTCATCCACCTCATTTCCATATCAAAATTTAAAATTTGATGTTTTTCTGCAAATGAATAACACATGTCATGGATTGCAGGCCATTTCCTATATTCTTCCACTCCATTTCATAAACTAAATCCATCCCTTCCATCATTCACTTCATATATATTTAATTAAACCATATTCCATCACCTATTTTCACTCATTCCATAAAATATTCTATGTATATTCCAAACCACTCCATTTCATGATTAAAAATTCTCCACAGGTACATTCTGCAGCTAAAAAGATATTCTACAGCTGATCAGACTTTCCGTAGCCAGACTGTCATTCCGCAGCTACAGACCCTGAAGGCACTGATCAACAAACATTTGAATTGCAACAAGATGATCCAGTATATCCATGAACAAGAAGAATCAAGAAGGATTATGAAGACTCTTCCAGAGGAGAACAAAGTATACAAAGACCACAAAAAGAAAATGAAAAGTAAAGGTAAAAAGTTTTGGTTATAATGGCATTTCATAAAAACTTTAGTATAGTTTAGTTGTGAATCATTCGAAAAGTTGTTTTGATTATTTTTATTGATCATACCAAATAAACCCTTTGCAAAACTTTGGATAAAAATCTTTCATTTCAAATTCTATACCCGACCATCATTTAAGCGGTTAAAAGGGCTGAAGTGTTTGATTTCCTCACGTCACCCAGCCAACTCATTTAATGATGATTTTTAAATCCGTTGTAAAAATCTCCGCAGTCTTTTCACTCATTGATTTGTTTTCTCCACCTCACTGCATTAACTCATTCCATAACTACTTCCATCACTCCATTCCGTAGCCAGCCCTTCATCATTTCATTCCACAAAATAGAGATATCCCTATCACCGTGAGCAGAGGTATATCAATTTGAAATATCAAACCACTATCACCGTGAGCAGAAATTGAGGCATTATCATCGTAAACGCAGAGAGATATCAGTGTGGAATTTGAAGCCATTGTCACCGAGAAACAGAGGTATATCAGTGTGGAATTTGAAGCTATTGTCACCGTGAACCAGAAGTATATCAGTTTTAAGGTTGAAGTTATTGTTTCCGTGGGCAGAAAGAGTATTAATCTGAAGATTGAAGAAAGAATTATGGGCCTTATTGTAAGAACTGAACTAGTGGGCACAAAATACCTGGAGGGATACCCTCAAAGTAGAGAAATGTTGCAATAGGTGGGATGGCTACAATTTCTTGAGAAATTTAATGGCTTCCACAAAGAAGTCACTAAAACATTTGCAAGGTCATTCAAAGGAACCGAGGTCGAAGTTGGAGATGTTAAATTCACTGTCGCTGAGGTTTTCATAGCAGAAGCAACAAGATTGCTTAGAAATGGAGAGAGATGGTTTAAAAACAGAGAATTTCACAATGAATCATAGAAGCAAATCCTAAAATCACTAGGTATGGATGTCACTGTGTTTAAAAAGGGAACTCCAAGTTCTACATTGAAAAATAAATGGAGAAACATATTGCTTATTCTATAAAAATTTATCACATGTGAAGGTAGATATGGAACATTTTATGTTTACCATATTAGATTGATAATGCATTTTCTGGAGGAAGAGCTAAATTTGCCCTATTTCTTGCTTCAAAGTTTGAAAAAGATGGCTTCTTGTGTTCAAAGGAGAGTCCAATTCTTAGAGACAACTTTATACCATCATGGCTTGGTTAAGATTTTAATTGAACACCATTTAGCCAAAACAAATGATACTTGGGATAATTTCTTGATAAGAAATCATCTTGAAGAGCCAAAAGAGCCCTAACCTGAACATCAGCCTACAAGGAGAAGCAGAAAATGGAGAGCCTCTAAAATTGAAATTGACAAAACAGTACAGGAAAGTAGTGAATAAATAATCTCAGAGAAGTTGACCCAAATTAAGAGACAACTTAAGAAAGAGAGGGTAATCAGGAAATCTGCCACAGAAAAAGGAGAGGGATCATCCCAGCCAAGAAGAAGCCATAGACTCAGGGGGAAACTAAGGAAAACACAAATCAAACAAACAGGGGTGATAAATATAGAAGATGAGGAAACATCTATTGAAGAAGATGTTGAAGAAGAGGATTTTAATGAAGCAACCCCTGAAATTGACCCTGCTCAGCAAGAAGTTTATGACTATGTTGAAACATTGGAAAGGAAAGCTTCAGAGAGTAGAGATAGAACCCCTAGTCCTCCACTGTTCGAAATAGATGTGTTAAGAAGAGATAGGTATGAGCTGGAAGTACTTAATAGACATATCAGAACTGAGAATGATATTCTCAAGGAACAAGTCAAACTCAAAACCAATATGAACTCAACCTTATCTCTACAAATGGACAAAGTGGAAAAGGCTAATGAAAAGTTGAAAAAGAGGAACAAGAAGCTAATCATGGCACTTATCAACTTAAGGTTCAAACTTGTCATCAGAAAACCCAGAAGATCTTTAGCTTCCAGGCAAAGAAGAAGGAGAGGATTAGATGTTCTTGCAGAAGTCTCGGAGTTTATGGAATAAATTGCATGAGGACATGCAAGAAGACAGCAGTGGGGGTATGTTGAGCCCCAAGATTGTGCTTTCTTTCATCTTACTTTACCTCATTTTCCTTTGTCCATTGTTATCCTAGACCCAATTGATCAATGAAATTAGTTAAAATTACTTTTAGAATGATTAACATGGCTAACTTGCTAAGTTTTATGATTTTTGTCATTGTAATGCATTTTGACCGGAACTAGCTGCAAAATGCAGACATTCCGTAGCTAACCGGCAATTCTGCAGCTGTCTTCACGTTAAGGCAAGTTCCAGGTGTCCTCTCAGGAAAAACCACACATGGGTATATTCCACATCATGTCCACATCGTTCGTTGCTCACCATGAAGGAAGAACCGAATTCTGGACGTGGTTTTGGTACGTGGGAACACATTTAAAAAGGCAGACTTCTAATAGGACTGTCTTAGTCCAGATGTCCTTTGTCTCTTTACGTTGCCATCTTCAAGAGTCCTAATGTGATTTCGATAAGGAAATACAAGGATCCCTGTATTGTTGCAAGTTTTGTTATGTAAATTTGTTATAAAAACACTTGGGAAACCGAGAGATAGGCTAGATTTTGCTTAGATTTCATGCTATATTTCTTAGGACCGAGACTACTCTGTTTCAAGTTATTTTTCCTTTAATGAAGAAGACAGCATTGCTTTGAACGCGTTGAGTTGATTTGAAGTTAGATTTCGTCTGGTGGTAGAGGGCCCCTGCCTCCTGTACGGCTTTACTTTCGTAATTTAGATAAGTATCTTAGTTGTTTTTATGTTTTTGAAGTTTGAATTCGTAGTTAATTTCATTAGCCACTATACTTATACTTGTTCTAAGAACTCTTCCAAAAGAAGAAACTCTTCCAAAAGATCATGATAATGAATGGGAAATGGCTATAGTGTTGTAGGATTTAATTATAATTTCTTTTGTTCACTATCACAGTTGAACTTATACTAAGCAAACTCTTCCAAAAAAATCCTTATGATGTTTAAGGCATGACTGTGATACTGAACGTTTTAGTTGTTTGTTTGCACTAAGTAGCATAGCTAAACTTACTCTTAAAACGCCCTTCCAAAATATCATAATGATGGGTAGGAGATAGCTGTGATGTCTTAGTTTTTAAATTGCTTTCAGTCTTTATGTTTGCATTTGCACTGAATTGTACAGACAGGATTGTTCTAAGAGGCTCTTCCAAAACACCATTCATGATGAACAAAACAGGCTGTAGAATCCCATAGATTAATGCATGATAACTTAGTTAGGATACTCCGGAGTCAAATTGCATTCAATTCATGCTCTGTCATTTTGTTTTAAGTTTGATAATGACTTGTTAGTTCAGCACTGTTTCTTGTAGACTAGTGACATTTTAGTTCAGTTTTTAGCCTAGCTCATTGTATTTACATTCCACAATTAGTTGTCATCCACTGCATATTAGATTATATTAGTTGTTAAACTTAACAATACGGCCTTCATTATTTACAAAACCTCTTATTGTTCCAAATCTATAATTGATTCATAACCATATGAACAGAAGACAGTATCATTTCAAGGTCTGAAGTACTCTTGCAACTTCTTTACCACTTCATAAACAAAGCCTTTCCTCAAAAGACTACTTTCAAAAGAAATCTATAACTCTTGAGTAAGGTTTAGTGATGTTCAACTAAGTTGCGTTAATAGAGTTAGGAACTAGTCTTTAGAGTAGATCTTGTGATGCTATCAATATTTTCTCCAATTATGTTTCAACAAATCTTTAACCATGGATAAAATGCACTCTCATTATAAGTCGGTTGTGTATCTTGTTTAGTTAGGAGAATTTTACACTTAGCTGCCTATTTCTTAAGCTTTCCCAAAATACCTTTGATGAAAGAATTGACAAGTTAAGTTTCGTGTTTTGATTCATTTTCTTGAATTCATTATCAAACTTGGTATTCCCGCTTAGTCATAGTTTAGGTTTGATTTCGTTTCGCATTTTCATTTGCATTTGTCATTTGTCATCAACCAATTAGGCTTCACTTTGTTTTTAATCAAGAGGCTTCTTTCCACTAGCTTTCTAGTCATTTTCCTTGTGAACATAAAAACCATCAAAAGACCAAAAACATCATAAATCATCATAAAAGACCAAAAACATCATAAAAACACTAAACACAACGCATTAGGAAACAAACACCTAGGTACATACAGTACACTTCACTTCAGCAGTTTACCAACCCTGGTTGACAATTAAATGAACTCAATTTAGAAGACTAAGTTGAGCACAAACAAGGCTTATGAGGATCAGTTCACAGCCTTGTTTTATTTTGGCTTTGGAATTACTCTTAGAGAGAGAGGAGAATCAAGAGGAGAAAGAAAGCAAGCAAGTAAAGGAAAGCAAAGGAAGGAAAAGGAAGGGAAATGAAAGCAAATATCAAGCAACAAAGAGTTTGATCAAGATGCTACATTGGGATTGCTTGCAGTTATTGAGTTGCATGTATGATTTCCCTATTAGTTTGGCATGCATGGTACATGCATGTGTGTATTTGGTTCTCATGTTATCATTTGCATGGCTTTTTCTAGGTGTACATGGGATACATGGTAAATTGTAACACCCTCTTCCCACATCTACCCAAGTAATCGGCCAACCGGGGTAAACATGTGACGAGAGGCTACTAATATGAGATTCAACCTCCTAGATGACCTTAATGAAGTGGAACCACCAGAAACACCAAAGGCACACCTTACACTGCATCATTGACATCCCCAGTAGGTAACCCAACCTTCTAGGGCCCTGTTCCCTGGGGAGGACTGATTTTTAGCCCCTTTGAGGCTTATTTGTAGGCTTCTAAGGGCAAGGGAGTGGCAGTATAGCCTTGTCAAGGTAGCGGCTCAGGCTGAAACAAGAGATATTTGTGCCTGACTCTAGGATGTGTACCACATTTTCAACCTCTAAGCCCAGGTCACTGCCCAGAACTTCCTGTAACTCCAGGAGATGGTAAATAACATTAAAAAAAATATGGAAGCAATCACAACATCAAGAACTCATCCAACCCCACCCATCCATGACATGAATTTCATGAAACATGTCACAAACATAGCATCTACAGGTGTAAACAACATAAATAAACATAGGGGTCTAATACTTATCTAAGAATCTCTAAGAAGCATTTCCCCCTTACATATCAAGATTCAATACAATATATTTGACCATAGATACATTGCATATTATATGAAAAAACATAGATAGAGCCATACATCATCATTGATAAAATAGGAGCTTATAACCAACAAAATAGCAACAAAAAGACCATGGATATAACATTAATGAAATACATATAATAACCAGTACATTTACACACAAAATACCAAAGGAATAAGCTCTTCAACATTGAATGCAAAAACCAACCAGATATGGGACTTCCATGTTCCACCTGATCATAGATTGGCTGAGCCAAATCTACTTCAGCCAATCACCCCAGTGCCATATTCCAAGCATGAATGTGGGAATTAAACCAGAAGAACCAACAAGGGAATCCTGAGGCTAAACCACCTCACCCTCACCAATAAACATTTCATAACTGGCTTTACCATGGTCTAACCTTGATCACTAGGCCAAAAAAAGCATGGATATCACTGAATTATCTCCACCTGCACCGTGATGAATTTTCATGTCTCCTAGTCTCCTGGGATTTACCATAACCCACAGTTTGAATCAGGGGTCACTAGGCCCTAAACTAAGACATGCTCCCCAGGCTTTACCATAATCCCAAACCTAGGATTCCTAGGCCTGAAATGGAGAGTAAACCACCTCTAGTATTTATCGTATATCCCGCCATTCATCAGTCGAGGATTCCTAGGCCCATCAAGGCAACATAATCCTAACTTTAACGCAACCCACAGTCTAGCTCAGGGGTTACTAGGCTAGTGGATTTACTGTGATCCACAGTCAATTTCAAGTACCACTAGGCCATGTGTTATATCAATTCAGGGATCCACCAAACTTAGCTTCGAATCCAGCTGGAAATCCAGCTAAACCAAAAGCTAAGAACTCCACAACAACATAGCTATCCAAAAATGGAAATGTTAGGCGACAACACTGTCACACCTAGAAAAACCCATGCCAAGATAACAAAGAACCACATGTAATACCATGCATGTCAAATCTAGCAAGGAAAATATAGATGCAAATCAACACCTTCCAAGAATCTTGTTGTATTTATTTGATTCATGCTCCTCCTTGCTTGCTTCCTCCTTTTTTCCTGCTTTCTTGCCTTTCTTGCTCAAATGCCAAAGTGCTCCAAAACTCTAAGTGTCCAAGAGAGAGAGAGCGAATAATCGAAGAGCTCCAAAACTAAATTGACAAAAAGTAACTACTGATCCTTAGAATAATTTTATGGAAGATGCCTCTATTTTCTTAATTTTCCATTATCTTCCTTCATTTTCCTCCTCACATGCAACTTGTGACATTTCATCTTATTTTTCTCCTAATTTCCTTTATTTTCATATATAAATGTGCCAAATATACCCATTTTCCTTTCCAAAGCCTTTGTCATTGCCTTTTCCAATTTCCTTAGCCATAATAAACCAAATGAACACCCCCAGGATGTTTTTGCCAACATTCATCTTGAAATTAGTGTCCCATCAACCGTGGTTATTATTATTAGAATTTATTACATGGAATATTCAATAGGGTTGTTACAAAACCCTCCCCCTTGTAGGACATCATCCTCGGTGTTCAACCGCACATATACCTTAGCAAAACCACTGAAAAGAAACCATACTGCCCATGGAGCTTTATAACATATCGCATTGCAGTATTTACAATGATCACCCTGCTGAAAAGAGAACCAACATGACAGCATAAGAACATTACAACTCAAATGGCATGACACCATAGCGCTTACTGGAGCTTTATAATATAGCTCATGGTGGTATTTACATACATATACATATGTACATACATCCATCCATCACTTCAAAACATATATAAAAGCATCACCAAAATGTATACCAAACATATACCAACATCACAGCAAAACCGATTTTCATCAACCAACAAACAAGGAAGGATACATGGCCCGCATTTGATCTGCCACCTCCCATGTAGCTTCATTAGGCCCAAAATAATTCCATTGCACTTTAACTTTCTCTACTTTTAGGTTCCAAAGCATGAGCACATTTTTTCGCAATATACAGTAAGGCTTCGACAAGAAATCGACATTTGGTTCCACCTGCAATACAGACCAGTCAATCACATGATTAAAATATTTAACATACTTTGTAAGCAATGATATATGAAAAACATCATGGAATTTCACCGTGGAAGGCAGTGCAAGTTGTTAGGATACTGGTTTGATCGTCTTAATGATCATGAAGGGTCCACAAAACTATGGTGCCAACTTGGCACATGCTCCAATCTGCAAGGAGCTCTTCTTGCATTTGATGCGCAAGAACACATGATCCCCAACCTGAAATTCCTAGAACAACTTGTTCATATCTCCATAACTCTTCTTCCTATCCCGTTCTACCATAAAGCTCTTCTTGATCACCTGCATTGCATGTTCCATCACTGCCAACATCTCCGGTTCAATCAATACCCTGTTAACTGGATCACTCCAACTGATATGAGTGTTGCAACTTCGGTCATACATAGGCTCAAATGGACTCATCCTCAATGAATCCTCATACCTGTTGTTGTAGGCGAACTCTATGAGTGGAATATATTCTTCCCACTCGCATTGTTGATGCATCACATACATCCTCAACATATCCGCTACTATCTTGTTGACCCTCTCTGTCTGTGGATGATACGTTGTGTTCAAGGCCAACTCAGTGCTCAAACTTGTAAACAAATCCTTCCAAAACTTGGAAGTAAACTTTGCATCTCTGTCAGACATGATCTTCTTTGTACAACTATGCAATATGACTATGTCTCGGATAAACACCTGTGCTAAATCGCTAGCTAAGTATGTAGCCTTCATTGGAATGAAGTGTGCAGCATTTCTCAACCCGTCCATAACAATCATAATAGAATTGTGTTTCCTAGATATATTAGGAAAACCTATGATAAAGTCCATGGAAATGACCTCCCATTTCCACTCTGGAATCACAATTGGTTGTAGAAACCCACTTGGATGCTTACACTATGCCTTAACCATCTCATAATCTAAACATCCTGATATAAACTCTGTCATATCCCTCTTTAGATTCGACCAATAATAGAATCTCTTCACTGCAATCAAAGTATTTTTGTAGCATGGATGACCTGAATATGGTTTCGCGAGAAACTCCTTTAAGATCACCTTCTTGAGCTCACTGTTGGCTGGTACATATATCCTATCTCGAAATCTGACCAACACATCTGCAGTAAGGCGATAGTCCAAATCCTATACACATGTATTTGTACCTATGCCTACACCTGAACCTGCACCTGTACTTGTACCTGTGCCTATACCTATACCAACACCTGTACCTATACATGTACAAACACCTGTACCTGTACCTGTACCCTATTGCAACTTGTGCACAATATCCATATACTTGTGATCCTATTGATTTGCTTCGAAGATATTATCCTATAATTTTGTCCCATAGGAGCTCATCGCTGCTAGGTGACTTACCTGTACCTTCCTTCTAAGAGCATCTACAACCCTGTTCTCCTTCCCCTTGATATACCTGATCTCGAAATCAAACTCAATGATCGTAGCCAACCATATAGCTTGCCTAGAATTCAGATTCGTTTGGTCAAACAAGTACCTCAGCCCAATGTGATCACTCATAATTACAAACCGCTTGCGAAGAATAGAGTGCCTCCACATATTTAGTGCATGAATGATCACTTCTAGTTCAATATCATGTGTCGAGTAATTATGCTCATGTTAATTTAGCTTCCGTGACTCGTAGCATACCACCTATCGATCATGCATAAGGACTCCACCAAGTCCTCTCTTGCAAGCATATGTTCACACTATACACTCCTTGTCTGGATCTACAATATTTAACACAAGAGCATGTGTCAACAATTACTTGAGCTTCTCAAAAATAACCTCACTCCCCTATGTCCAATCAAACTTCTTACATTTCCTTTGCAATTATGTAATCGGATAATAAATATGTGAGAATTTCCTGATGAACCTACTTAGTATCCTACCAATCCCATGAATGATCTCACCTCATCTACAATCTTAGGTGCTACTCACTCCATGATGGCCCTTATCTTCTCTGAATCTACTGCAATGCTCTCCTTGGACACAAAATGTCCCAATTAGTGTACCTCAATCTGAAAGAAACTACATTTTATGAGATTAGCATACAAATGATGCTCTCTCAAAACCTCAATAATGTTGCCAAATGTTATGCATGTTCTTCCTCATTTTTAGAATACACCAATATATCATCAATAAACACAATAACAAACTTGTCCAAGTAAGGACGCAACACATTATTCATCAAACACACTAAAATGTAGCTAGGGCATTAGTCAAATCGAATGGAACTACAAAAAACTCATAATTCCTGTACCTGGTCCTGAATGTGGTCTTGTATATGTCCTACTCTTTGATGTTTACCTAATGATATCGAGATATAAATTTGATCTTAGAGAACAATGCTGCTCCCTCCAGCTGATCGAAAAAATCATCAATCCTCGATAATGGGTACCTATTCTTGATGGTCACTTTGTTCAGCTGCCTATATTCAATGCACAATCTAAGAGTGCCATCTTTATTCTTCACGAATAACACTGGTGCACCCCATGGCGATACACTTGGCCTAATATACCCTTTTTCCAACATTTTCTTCAATTGAAATTTTAGCTCTACCAACTCTAGTGTACTCATCCTATAAGGTGATTTTGATGTTGCAGCTGCCCTTGGCACCAACTCAATGGAAAATTCTACCTCTCTATGTGGTGGAAACTCTAAAATCTCTGGTGGAAATACATCTTGAAACTGCTGTAAAATTGGAAACTTGTTCAACACATCTGCATCCTCAACTCCTTTACCTTTGTCACTAGAGATATGAACTGCAAATAACACACACCCTTTCCTATGACTATGCTTGGCCTGCATGGATGTTACCATCCTAACTGATGTGGCTTTCTTCTTTCCTTGTGAGAACCTTGGTTCCCCATTGTCATCCAAGCATTCGATAGATTTATCATAGCAATCTACCTTGGTCCTATGTTAGGGCCCTATCATTGAAAATTTTAGGGGCTAATATTTGCAGGTGGGCTAATTTTCCATGGTTTCTCCAAAAAAAAGATTCGCCAATCTCCATTTTTTTATAAAAAAGATTCGCCCAAATTTTATAATATAAATTTATTCTACATTAAAAATTGCCAACATTATATAGAGGGTATATATAATATCATTATAAATTTGAATAATTTTACATATACATCAATAAACATTTTATAGTTTGCATATCACGAAATAGTGATATTCACCAATTTTTTAAACTTCAAGATAATTTTCGATCCTTAAAATTTTCCCTAAGCCCTATATTACTAGTGTAGTCCCTTATTATTGTTAGTGTAGCACCCTTATTGTTATTGTTGTACCATGTAGTCCCCATATTGTTATTATTGTGCCCCATTATAGCCCACTATTGTTATTGTTGTGCCCTTACAATATTATTGTTAGGTCGGCTAGGATTATATTGTGACCTCATGGACTCCTATATATAGAAACAAGGTTTTTTCATTTATATCATCAAAGAATTGTTCAATTATGTAATGTAAAGTAGGCTTCCCCCTTGAAGTGGCTGATTTATAAGGCGTGATCTCCATTTTATTCTATTTTTGGAGCTGGTTTCATAACATTTGGTAGCAGAGCTTTGGATTCTAGGGTTTCACTGCTTCAAACAAGTCATCGTGAAATTTTTTCTATGAATTTTTTCTACGAAGGTTCAGACGCTTAAAAAAAAACCATTTGCGAAGAAATCCTGAAGAACTTTGTGTAAAAATTTTAGATCTTGGTTTGCAATAGTTTCAGAGATATTATTTGTGGAAGTTAGGGTTTTTGCAAGCTCCTGAATTTTATCTAAAAGAGGTGACCTTGGGAAAATCGTCATATTTCTCTCTCTAAGCATCGGATTGGAATTTTGTAAAATGTAGCTGAAAGGACATGGACTGTAGTTTCTTGTGTATCAATTTCAGAGCCGAAGGAGGAAACAGTCACACGTGGCATGCCGTATAAGTTCACTCTACCGAACGAGTCCATAATTAGGTCATTGTGGGAGATTGGACATAACTTTTCCCTGAAGAATCCAAATCAGGTCAGACCTATGGCATTGGAAAGAAGATTCAGAGGGCTAATAAAGGACCAAAAATCAAATCTTTGGGATCCTAAATCACATAAATACATCAGATTCAATATCGAGCTCCTCAAAAGCAAGAAAAAGGTGTGTATTTGTTTTTTAAATTGCATAAGTCTTGTTTGAAAAATCAGTTTGAAGGGATTCCAAGGGAATATTGAAGCACAAATGTCAGTATTAGATTCTAAAATCGCCCCTAAAAAGAATTCAACACCCATTAAGCCCTCATAAAACTTTAGTATGACTCATGAAGAGGAATAAGTGCAACATGATATATATAAATTACAAGAACAAGTGCAACAAATTTTGGTCTCACAAAAAGTAACAAAAAGTGAAATGGAATCTAAGATGGATGGTTTGAATAAAGGCGTGGAAGCTAAGATGGATAGTTTGAAGAAAGGCATGGAAGCTAATATGTATGGTTTTAAGAATGGCATGGAAGCTAAGATGGATGGCATGGATGCTAAAATGGATGGCGTGGAAGCTAAGATGGATGGTATAGAAGGCAACATGGAAGCTAAGATGGATGGTTTGAAGAAAGAAGTGGAAGCTACGATGGATGGTTTCAAGAAGGGCGTGGAAGATGAGATGGATGGTTTGAAGAATGGTATAGAAGGCAACATGGAATATTTGAAGAAAGACATGGAAGGTTTGAAGGAAGGTTTGGCAAAGTTGCTACAAGAAAAGCTTCCTAATGGCGAAAAAGTAGTAGAGGAAACTCATGATGAGAACAAAATACATGTTTTTCATGATTTCATAGACTCGAATGTTGGATTTAAAACCCACCATATTCCAAAGATAGATATGATCAATTTTTATGCAAGGATCCGATAACTTGGATACCACAAATGGAGCAATACTTTCAGTTCCATATTACACAAAACACACAAAAGGTACGCATTGCAACTTTATATTTAGAAAAAAATCGGTTTGTATGGTATCGATGCATTTGTTCTTGTAAACCAATGGTCACTTGGTCAATTTTTTTATGGAGGAAATGATAGCAGATTATGAGGGTACAAAGAGCAACACCTTCTTTAGCTAATTGATAAATCTCAAACAAAAGGGTTCAATGATGGAGCACATTGAGGACTTCCAAAAATTGAATATAAGGGTAAATAATATTCCAGAGGAACATAGGATTGATGTCTTCATAGGGACTCTAAAGGATAACATCCAAAATGAGGTTCGCCTTTTGAAACCTAATACATTGGAGAAGGCATTCAGATTAGCAAGAAAAATTGAAAGCAAAATTATGGTGACAAGGAAGCCTACCACTTACAACTATAAAGATGGAAGTGTTGCTACTTCTATACTTCCACAACCTACAAGGTTGACACCAGAACAATTGGAAGAAAAAAGAGAAAAAATTCTTTACTATAGTTGTGATATCAAATACACTAAAGGTATAAGTGTGCTGAGAAGATTTTATTTTACATAGATTGTGAAAAGGAGGAAGAAAAGGAGCAAGAAACTTCAAAAGAAGAGGATATACACTGGGAACCAACTGTAGAGGAAGAAGAAATGAATCCGACCATATCCTGTAATGCATTGGCAGGAATTACCACTCCTCAAAATCTCAAGATAGAATGACATATCAAGAAGAAAAATGTAATATTTCTTATTGATTCGCGTAGTACCCATAATTTTATTCATTATAAGGTAGCCAAGGAATTGAATTTCTTTCTATACCTAGCGCTAGAGTGTCAAGTGATGGTGGAAAATGGAGGAAGTAAATTTCTTTGGAAAGTGCCATAATATCAAGCTAACCATGGGGGAATATGTATTGAATAGTCCAATGCTTTCCATTATAATGGGTGGTTTTGATGTTGTACTAGGAGTACAATGGTTACAATATTTTGGGACGGTAGCTTTTAATTTTCAAGAACTTTTATTGAAATTTTTTTTGTAAGGAAAGGAAGTCAATTTATGAGGTATCGCAGGGAAGCCAAGAAAGATAATAAGCTTTAATATCATGACAAAGCTTTTGAAGAAAGAACAATGATGCATCATTGCACAATTATGCTCACTAAAATTTCCAACATCAAAATCATCTATTTCTCCATATCTCCAAAAATCCCTGGACAATCATTCCAAAGTGTTTGAAACTCCCAAAGGACTCCCACCTATTCATGATCATGATCATGCTATTCATTTGAGTCCAGGAAGTGTTCCTCCAAACATCAGGCCTTACAGATGTCCTTATGTCCAAAAGAGCGAAATTGAACGTGTGATTACAGAAATGCTAGAGGATGGTATAATTCAACCTAGTCAAAGCTATTTTTCTACTCCAGTAGTATTGGTGCACAAGAAGGATGGATCATGGCACATGAGTTCGGATTATAGGGAGCTCAATAAGCTCACTATTAAATATAAATTTCCCATTCCTATGATTGATGAATTATTGGATAAATTACATGGAGCAATTTATTTCACCAAGTTGGATCTCCGTTCAGGATATCATCAAATTAGAATGAAGATTGAAGACATTCATAAAACAACATTTCGAACTCATGAGGGTCATTATGAATTTTTGGTCATGCCATTTGGCCTTACAAATGCACCTTCTACATTTCAAGAGTTGATGAATTCCATTTTCAAACCATTCCATAGAAAATTTGTGTTAGTATTTTTTGATGATATACTAATCTATAGCAGGTCCTAGAAGGATCATGTTCAACATGTTGACAGGGTGCTCAAACTATTGGAGGAGAAACAACTATATGAAAAAACATTGAAATTTTTCTTTGGAGTACAAGAGGTGGAATATCTGGGTCATATTTTATCTCAAGAGGGTGTTAAGATAGACCCTAACAAAATTAAAGCCATTAAGGAATGGAAAGTCCCCACAACTATAAAGTAGTTGCAAGGATTTCTCGAGTTAACAGGGTATTATTGCAAGTTTGTTAAGAATTATGGGAGAATAGCAGCACCTCTAAAAACATTATTGAATAAAGATGAATTTTCATGGACTCTGAAGCAACTAAGGCCTTTGAACATCTTAAAGAGGAAATGTTCCAAGCACTGGTCTTAGCTACGCTATAATTCACAAAAACCTTTATTGTGGAATGTGATGCCTCGCGAAATGGAATTGGTGTTGTTTTAATGCAAGAAGGAAGACCCATTGCTTTTGAAAGCCGTCCAATCAAAAAAATTTATTTACAGAAAGTTATTTATGAGAAGGAAATGTTGGCAATACTACATGCACTAAAGAAATTGTGACCTTACCTAATGGGATTTAAGGTAAAAAATTATCATGATAGTCTTAAATAATTTTTGGAACAAATATTATCTTCAGAATAGTAGCAAAAATGGGTCACAAAGATGTTGGGTTATGACTTTTAAATCATCTACAAAAAAGGGAACCTAAATGTTGTTGCAGATGCACTCTCAAGAAAGGATGAGGATCTGGGAGCATTGCTTTGTGCCATTTCTATTATCTGACCCGATTGGATAACCGAAGCGAGGGAGGAATGGAAGAATAATGAAGAAGTATGGAAACTCATTCAAAATTTGAAGCAAGATCCCAGTACATCTGATACGTTTATTTGGAAAAATAATTCCTTATGGTACAAAGATCGCTTATATATTTGTAAGAATTCCAAACTAAAACAAAATATTCTTTTGGAATTGTACACCTCTCCCTTCGGAGGACACTCAGGATTTTTGAAAACTTGCCACAGGGTGAAGAAAGAATTTTTTGGGATGGCCTTAAATCTGATATTCAAAAGTTTGTGGTTGAATGTTTGGTTTGCCAGCAAAACAAAGTTGAGAGAATTAATACCCCGAGACTGCTACAACCTTTATCCATTCCAAATCAACGTTGGGAGGAGGTTTCAATGGATTTTATCACAGGTTTACCTAATTTCAAAGGAAAGAGTGTCATCATGGTGGTAGTTGATAGAATTACCAGGTATACACACTTGTGTGCATTATCTCATCCATTTAAAGCGAGTAAAGTTGCTACTGCATTTATGGAAACAATTCAAAAGCTACATGGAAACCCAAAGATTATTGTAAGCGATAGAGATCCCATTTTAACTGCAAATTTTTGGACAGAATTATTTTCATGTTTGGGCACTCAACTAGCTCATAGCTCATCTTACCATCCTTAATCCAATGGGAAAACTGAACAAATGGCTGAAAGTATATCTTTGTTTCTTTGCATCTGATAAACAAACACAATGGGTCAATTGGTTACCTCTGGCTTAATGGTGGTATAACACTTCCTTCCACACTGAAAAAAAAATGACCCCATTTATGGCACTTTATGGATATCATCCACCGTCCATCGCATCATCTTTAAAAGAAAATTCTAAGGTTCAAGCAGTGGAAGATCACATCGAGCATCAACAAAAAGTTCTCCAACTCTTAAAGGATAACCTAAATTTGGCACACAATCGAATGAAACAATAGGCAGATCAACATCACAGCAAGAGAAGTTTTGATGTAGGAGACTAGGTATTTTTATGACTACAACCATGCAAAAAAATATCCCTCAAGCGGGAGTGATCGGAACAGTTCTACAAGAGTCTGGGTTTTCATTAGAAATCTGGAGGAGGGCAGGACCCTGTGTGCAGATCTTCGTAAACGGGGGTTGGCCCTGGCCCAGAAAATGCGCCGAGTAGGGGTCTAGGGCGGCCCATACTTTAAATAGATAATGATGGAAAAAAGGAAAAGGGCCTCTAGAAGGAGTGTAGATCTCTGGGTCTGCCAGTCTGGAGAAAGAGGAGACAAAAGGAAAAAATAAGGCAGGAGGGAAAACCAAAGAAAGCCAACAGCAGAAACAGACAAACGGCATCAAGATTTCGAAAGGAAAAGACAAAAGGGACACCATTCCCGATCAAAAAACTCTAGAAACAGAGAGAATAGACAAAGGTTCTGAGGGAATCGAGGAACAAGCCCACCAGGAGGCGACGTTGGGAAGCTCAACCACCAAGGATCGGAAGCCTGAAGACTAGGGGCACTGCAAGCCCAAAGCCAAAGAAAGTCTCAAGGTCATCATCTCTGACCCGGAGCTATAGGATTACCGTGACCACATGTCCATCCATGCTGTCATTTGCAAATTTATGGGGTTCTGGCCCATGGAGAAAGCTTTATGCCTTTGGATCTATCAATAGTGGAAGCCAAAGGGAGATGTAAAGCTACATCTTGGAGCAAAAGTATTTTTCACGGTCGTTTTTTCTAGCCTGGAGGACAGAGACTGCATCTTTGATGGTGGTCCTTACTTTTATGCTTCGGCTGGTCTCTATATGAGACCATGGAAGCTAAACTTTGCTCCGGAGCTAGAGACCTTCACGCATGTTCCTGTGTGGATTCATCTCTTCTCTCTTCCTATTCATTATTGGTGACTTGCGGCCTTGGAACAGATTGGCAACACATTAGGGACCTACACCCAAGCCTCCGAGGCCACTCTGAAAAGAAGGTATACTTCTTGTGCTCACATTTGTGTTGAAATGGATGTCTCTGGTGCGTTACATGATGGGTTATGGTTAGAATTCAGGGATGAGATGTTTTTTCAAGCCATAGATTATGAACAAATTCCCTTCCGCTGTAGGAAGTGCCATGAACATGGCCACCTGTTTAGGGAATGCCCTATGAAAAAAATGGTTGAGAAACCCAAAGAAACCCCAATGAAGAATCAAGATGGTTTCACTCGTCCTAATGGCAGAGAGAGAGCCAATAGGAAAGCCTTGCCAAAAGCAGGCCCATCTTTCATAGCCACGGGAAATACCTTTGAAATCCTGGCAGTGGATTCAGTTGCTTCTTATTCCTTGCCAACATCGTACCAATAGCAACAGACTCTGACCAAGCCTGCACAGACTATCATAGTTCCTCAGAAAGAGTGTAACAAGGAAAGCGAACAAGGAACCAATCATACCACGGACCTAGAAGGAGATGCAGAGATGATATCCAGTGAGTTGGGTACAGAGGATATGGAGCTTAGTTACATACTTGAGAAGGAGGATATGGATCTCAACTCCATGGTGGAACAATGGAAGCAAAAAGGAATGGAACATGTCCTTGAAGAGGAAATTGATAGGATAAACTACTTATTCCTATCAAGACAGGATGCGGAAATACGTGGACTAAAGAGGGGTCATGGAGCTACTAAGAGTTTGGGAGTCAATGCTCAGGGTTTACACCTCACCAGCAACAATGCAAAACATAGGAAAAAAAGAGGACGCAGAATGAATAAGGAAGCACTTTTTGAGCTTGGTTAGCTTCTCCTCAATTCGGGTAAGATGAAGACCCTTGAGGCTTTCACGTTCACCTCCTAAATTTTTTAATCATGAAAATTCTCTCATGGAATGCAAGAGGGCTTAATAGCCAATGGAAACAAAGACTGTTGAGAAAGAAGATCAAAAATGAAAACCCAGATATGATTTTCTTACAGGAAACCAAATGCTCTGGTCTGAAAATCAATGGTATCTGCAAAAACATTGGCAAAAGAATGAAATATACAGAAGTTGAAGGTCATGGTTTGATGGGTGGTCTGGCCACCTTCTGGAATCCTCATTCCATTCATCTTATCAGTGCTGAAGCTAGCAGATCTTACATCTCCCTGGAGGTGCAGATCATTGGGGAAGCCAGTACTTTTATTTGCACAAATTTCTATAGTCCCCAAAGATTAGATGACAAACTGAAGCTATTAAACAGTCTATCATATTTGCATAAAATACATCCTACTGCTAAAGAAATTTTTGGCGGAGATTTTAATATGATCACAACATTAGCTGAAAAGAAGGGTGGTATCAGAACCTTAAACAGGGATGTTGAAGCCTTCAACAATTTCATCCACGAAACCCATTTAGTGGATATCCTCCCCAATAATGGGTTGTTCACCTGGAATAACAAGCGGGGAGGGGACAGAAAAATTGCCTCCAGACTTGATCGCTTCCTCATTGCTGACTCCATCCAAATGGAGGGGGTCACTGTTGAGTTGGACATCATCCCCTATGGAGGTTCAGACCATTGGCCTATAACCCTAGACGCTGCCATCCTTGGGACTATGAAGAACAAACCTTTCATATTTGAAAGGTTTTGGCTAGGTCATCCAGAATTCTTAGAGAATATCAAATCTTGGTGGCAGGAGCCACTGGATTCTCGAGGCACCAGAATGTACAGGATGCAGGCTTGGCTTAGGCATATCAAGGCCCATCTTAAAACCTGGTACCAAGAATTTTTTGGCAATATCTTCAAAGATAAAAAAAAAACTTAGAGGATCAATTAACCCTGATCCACACTGATTGGCTCAATGGAAACATTAACCAAGATACTATCAACCAGGAACAAACCCTCATGCAAAATTGGAATGAAAGATGCTAGCAGGAGGAAATATTATGGAAGCAAAAATCTCATATCCAGTGGCTCAAGGAGGGGGAAAAACACTCAATTTTTTCATCGCTCAGCAGTGGACTACATATGTGCTAACAAAATCACCAGCTTAAGGGATGAGCAAGGCAACCCACTTTACTCTCATAAGGACATTTCTTCCCTCCTGGTCGATCATTTTAGCCATATTGCTACTGAGCCTAAGATTGATAGAATGGTGGCCAGAAGGGAGGTCTTAAACTCTATTCCCCAGCTCATCACTGAAGATCAAAATAAATTTCTAAATCACCCAGTTACCTTGGTAGAAGTGGAAGAGGTTGTGAAAGAAATACCTAATGGCAAGGAACCTGGCCCGGATGGCTTCACCATAGATTTTTTCAAGGCATGTTGGGATATTTTTCAGCTCAAAGTTTGGGAGGTGGTGGAAGATTCACGTAAGTCTAAAGCCATCCTTAGATCCCTTAACTACACTTTTATTTCCCTGATTCCGAAGGAGGAAGCTGCCCAAACCCCTTCTAAATTTCGATCCATTGCTCTATGTAATGTGCTTTACAAGATTATCTCTAAAGTCATAGCCAATAGATTAAAACCCATTCTTCCCTGCATCATCTCTGAGGAACAGTCTGGCTATGTCGAAGGAAGGCATATCCTGGACAATGTTTTACTTGCATAGGAAATGATTCATACTCTTCAAGCACAGAAAAAAGCTGGCATGATCATTCAGCTGGACCTGTCCAAGGCCTATGATAAGATCAACTGGGATTTTATTGAGGATATTCTGGCAGCTTTTGGTTTTGATCAATGTTGGATAAAATAGATTTTAGATATGGTCAAAACCCCTATTTATTCTATCCTTGTCAATGGATCACCTTCCTTCCCCTTCACCCCCTCCCGTGGTATCCGCCAAGGTGATCCCATATCCCCCTTTCTGTTTGTCATTGTCATGGAAAGCTTGAGTAGGATTATCAAAATTTCTCAAGCTAGTAACTCCATTAAGGGTCTCCAACCCCTGTCTAATTTCCCTCCCACCACCCATCAACAGTTCGTCGATGATACCATGCTTCATGGCACCCCCATGGTCAACGAAGCTCGAGGGTTTAAAGCCATTCTAGATCTTTTCTATTTAGCCTCAGCTATGGACCTAAATCTTGATAAATCTTCCATTTTATTTTTCCATACTCCTCTAGCCATCCAAAGCCATCTCACTACAATTTTGGGGTTCAGTAGGAAATTCCTTCCCTCCAAATATCTTGGTATCCCTCTCACTGATAAGCCTTGGCAAAAGCTTCACTGGGAAACACTTCTTTCTAAGCTCAAAGCCCAGTGTAATAGCTAGACCAGCAAAGTCCTTAACTTCGCTGGTTGTCTTACCATGACCAAGGCAGTTCTTCAAGCTATTCCTCAGTTCATGCTATCCATCCTATCGGCACCCAAAGGAGTTTTTCAAAAGATTAGAAATATTCATCAAACCTTCCTTTGGTCAGGAAGAGCAGTCAAACAGAAGTGGGCTCTTGTGGCTTGGGAGAAGCTATGTAAACCCAAAATCCTGGGGGGCCTTGCGTTGTGTGACCCTAAACTATGAACAAGGCCAGTGGATCTAAGCTTTGGTGAAGGTGGATCAAATTTCCCACTTTTCCTTGGGCTAGACTGTGGAAAGCCAAGTATGCTGAGGATTGGAATTAGTAGGAACTCATCAGAATGATTAATATCCAAGTTGGCTCCCCCATCTAGAACCTGGCAAGAGCTAATAGACATATTATCTTTGATCACTGCTTCTGGGAAATTCGGAATGGCAAAACCATCGTTTTCTGGGAGGATGCTTGGCAACAATTTCCCAAACTAGAGTGCCCTGAATTTCTCTCCCTTCAAAGAAAGTACCAGGATTAGGGTATTTTCAAGGTTTTTCAATATTGGGCGGATAATGGGGAAAACCCTCATTGGATACTTTGGAACCTCTTAATTCCTTCTGAGTTGGATGAGATGGCCAACCTATCTCTCTCCTTATTTTCCTCGTTGGAGTATCGCAAGATCTGAATTTCTTTGGAGGAGGACCAGTTAAGATGGGGAAAAATGGAGGGGGGAACCTATATCGTAAAGGAAGCTAAGCTCTACATCGAACAACGGCATCTGGAAGAGAAGATGCAAGGGCACCAGAATGTTTGGAATGCAATTTTTTGGCCAAATACTAAAAGTTTCTTATGGACTCTATTACAAAGGAGGACCCTAACTTGGGAAAACCTCTGCAAAAAGGGCTTCCATGGTCCCTCCCACTGCCCTCTCTATTTAAGTGTGGAGGAGACTATGAACCATCTCCTCAATTCTTGTTGTTGGAAAAATAATCTTTGGTTGTGGTTGCAGGATATATTCAGGCAAACAGATAGAGATAGGGCTTCCATTCAGAATACAATAGTCAATTGGAGGACTAATTTTTCTAAATGCAACACTGTCAATATTCTCTGGAAACTAAGTCCAGGGTTCATTGTTTGGTCGACTTGGAAAGAACGAAATAGGAGAAATTTTCAGTAGGAAACCAGAAACAAAGAAGACACAAAATTAACCATCATGCAGAATATGAAAGAGACAGCTCTAACCCACTACAAATCTACTCAGACTGAGAAAATTTCAGAAGAGGACAAGCGTATCTTACTTAGTTTTGGATTGGGGAAAACCATGAACCTCAATTCCCCTACGCAGCGGCCTCTTCCTCCTCCGTCTCAACAACCCTGACTCTGTCCTATGCTGGGTTTTCTCAAGCTGAATTTCGATGGAGCTTCTAGGGGCAACCCTGGCCCAGTTGGTTATGGCGGTGTTATTTGCAATGACAAAGGAGAAATTATACACATTTTTAGTATGTCCCTGGGGGAAGATACGAACAATGAAGCAGAATTTTCCGCCTTGGAGCAAGGTCTGTGGATCCTTCTACATATGGGCCAAGGTGCGGCTGCGGTGGAAGGGGATTCCCTTCTGGCTATCTCTGCGGCAAGGAAGCTTCAAAATGGCACAAGGCTGGAGCGGGTTTCCAAACATTGGCGACTAGCCATGGTCACAGGTCTCATAGCCAAGCATATTACTAATCTCAAAGGTGTCATCCTTCAAGCTATCCGGAAAAAGGCGAACGCTTTGGTAGATGCCCTGGCTAACCATGCAGTCGACCATCCGTATGACGTCATTGACACTTGTTGGCACGATGTTACCTGTCCTGACCTCCGTGATGAATGCATGCATATTTCGAGACAAGACCTTTCAGGTATGTCTAGGATGGCGAATAATCTTCAGAGTATTGACAATCAATGATTCATGTGGGTTCTACAGATCAGAAATTCAAGGTTCTTTATTATTCGAAGGTGGCAATTCAGGTATTTGTACCACACCGAGCTTCGGAAACGATGGAATGATCAGAGCAATTTCGAGAATCAGAATAAGGGTAAAGGTTGTGTGGACATGTGGACCTGGCTCTTGAGGTTTGTGTTGGGTTTCTGGTGTGGCATGAGTTCTCATAATTGGCCGATCGATGCTCACCTCTAGGGGATCCAGGATGGTGGCCGACGGGACGGGGTAGCGTCCCCTGGCCATTATTACATGCTCTGGGCCTCTCCGCCTTCTATTATTTTGTTTCCTATCAAGCTCCCTCACTAAGGTTTGCAATTCAGAATTGAATTAAGGCTCTGCTACTCTGTTTCTATTATGAGTTTCACTCTCTTTTCCATTAGTTTTGTATTTTCCGACATGTCTGAGCAAGTCCTTCGCAGCTCTGAGGCTGCTAAGAATCTCAAGCGTGCTCGAGACAGTTTTGAGCACTCAGTCCCCGACAAGGGAAAAGCTATTATCCATGATCTCGAAAAGGAGACCAGTCAGGCCAGGACCAGTTTAAACAGTAATGACATTGATGAGGAGATGGATTGGTTCCCAGATCCTAGCAATTTCTGAGAACGCAGGAGATGGCTTGGTACATGAAAACTATGTTGGCCAAAGCCCTCAATAGGCAAGGTGCGGCAGTCAAAGAGGCATTCCAGGCCAACTCTATGGCCTCGGCAAAGAACTCCACCCGTTTGGACAAGTTGGAAGTTTCTCTCAACTCGCTAACTGAGGAAATGAAGATGCTAACCAGACGTCTTGATGGCTTCATTCGACTCTTTGAGTTGTACCTTTTTTATGTTTTAAATGTGTCAATTGAAATCCCGACGGAAAACTCCAAGTCTACCATTATCCATCGCCACCATCCTCGGATTCTGCCTCAGAACAAAGAAGGTTTGGGTCCGAGTGCTGTGAGTTTGACTACAGTAGGTCCAAACACGGAGAATCCTAGTGCAGAGGGTCTGAGTGCGGTAGGGCCGAGTGGGTTTGATGGACTGGCTAAATTGTAATGGACCTTTTGTCTCCTTGTGGTTTGCTTCCTTCGGCTAGTAGGTGCTCGTCTTTGTTTACTTGTTTTCTCTTGATCAGATTAATGTTGCTGTCTGTTGGCATCCCTGTGTGGAGGGCCAGTTTTGACCTTTTAGTCCTATGGAAAATCAGTTTAGTTTGGCACAGTTGTCAGCCTCTGTTATATATATCTGTCTATCTCCTGACCACAGTGTTTGGGTCTATTCTTACAGATGGTTTGGGCTGGCCTGCTTTCCTACCTTCGGGTAATGGTAGCCCTTTCTGTAACTTTTTGTACACTATTGTGATTTAATACATCAGCTTACTTACAAAAAAAAAAATGTCCCTCAAGCAAGTTAAGAAGGATAATAAATTATCGCCAAAGTACTATGGTCCTTACAAGGTGTTGCAAAATATTGGTACTATGGCATACAAATTTTAGCTTCCTGCATCTTCCCGAGTGCACCCAGTTTTCCATGTTTCATGCTTAAAGAAGCTTATAGGTGACAAACTTCCAGTTCAAACAATATTTCCAGAACTTGATGAGGAAGGAAAAATCATATTGGAACCTGAAGCAGTCACAAAAATAAGAACTCGACAACTACGAAATCGATTAATTTCAGAGTATCTCATCAAGTGGAAGAACTTACCCACTGAAGATTCCACACAGGAGGATGAGAATTTTATACAGAAGTATCCATAACTACTCAAGCGTTGAGGACAACACTTTTTTGAAGGATAGGGCCATGTTAGGGCCCTATATTAATAGTGCATTCCCTTATTGTTGTTAGTGTATCCCCCTTATTGTTATTTTTGTACCCATGTAGTCCCCATATTTTTATTTATAGTGTGCCCCATAATAGCCCACTATTGTTATTGTTGTGCCCTTAAATTATTATTGTTAGGTCGGCTAGGATTATATTGTGACCCAATGGACTCATATATATAGAAAGGATGTTTTGTCATTTGTATCATCCAAGAATTGTTCAATTATGTAATGTAAAGGAGGTTGCCCCTTCAAAGTGGCTTATTTCTAGGGCGTGATCTCTCTTTTATTTTATTTTTGGAGCTGGTTTCATAACATACTATGAAGATATAAACAATCCATACCCAATAGCATACTGTTGGAGCCCAATGGAAATATTTTCAAGTGTGTTGTTGTAGGCATATTGTTCAACTCAAATGCACAAGCTCTTATCCAATGGTGAATTCTTTTCTTCGTACCTATGGCCAACTGCACTAACCAAGATTCCGCATGCATTTCCTTATTCAAACCACACTTATCCACCAAGTCAAGACTAACATAGCTATAATTAGATCCAGGATCAATAAAAATAGAAATAACTTGATCAAAAATCTTACTGTCCATCTAAATAATAGAAGCCTAGTGATACGCCTGTATATTGTCCACTGCTACATAAATGCGAGGAATGCTCTGCCCAACATTCCCAACAGTTTATGCCCCCTATGCACTATATATCTTAGGCCTACCTCCCTAATTTTGTGGAAAATCGCTCTTAATATGTTCCTCACTGCATGTCCAACTCTCCAACTATCCCATACCACTACCTCCATGATACTGATGTGATCTATGTTGTCGAGGATTCCTAGGCCCATCGAGGCAACAAAATCCTAGATTTACCGCAACCCCCGGTCTGGCTTAGGGGTTACTAGGCTAGTGGCTTTACCATGATCCACAGTCCAGTTCAAGGTCCACTAGGCTATATGCTATATCAATTCGGAGATCCACCCCACTCAACTTAGAATTCATTTGGTAATCCAGCTAAACCAAAAATTAATAACTCCACAACACCATGGCTATTTGGAAATGGCAAGGCTAGGCTGAAAACATTGTCACACCTAGAAAAACCTATGCCAAGACAGCAAATAACCATATCTAATACCATGCATGCCAAATCTATCAAGGAAACTACACATGCAAATCAATATCTGCCAGGAATATTGTTGTAGTTGTTTGATTCATGCTCCTCCTTGCTTGTTTCCTATTTTTTTCTTGCTTTCTTACCTTTCTTGCTCAAATGCCAAAGTTCTCCAAAACTCTAAGTGTCCAAGAGTGAGAGCTAGATAGAGAGAGAGAGAATAATGAGAGAGATCCAAAACCGAACTGACAAAAAGTACCAACTGATCCTCATAAACCTTTTTATGGAAGAGGCCTCTATTTTCTTCATTTTACATTATTTTCCTTCATTTTCCTCCTCACATGAAACCTATGACCTTTCATCTTCTTTTTCTCATAATTTCCTTTATTTTCATAAACAAGTGTAGCTAATATATCATTTTTCCTTTCCAAATCCTTTGTCATTGCCTTTTCCTATTTCCTTAGCCATAATAAACCAAATGAACACCCCTAGGATGTTTTTCCCAACATTCAGCTTGGAATAAGTGTCCCATCAATCATGGTTATTATTATTATCATTTATTACATGGAATTTTCATCAGGGTTGTTACACAAATCTTAAGGGCAGAGATGAGAAAATTCCCCACAGTTTAGGTGGAGAGATCTAGAGGCATCCACGCTTATTTAGGGCCTAGTAATCCATTAACCGATATATGGTGGGATTTTGGTAAAGCCTGCAGTGTATGTTCTTTGTTTAGGCATAGGAATCCCTTGACCGATATATGGATGGATACACAGTAAAGCCTAGTTTTATAGATGAGGGTTTCAGGCATATGAATCCCTTGACTGGTAATAGCAAGATACACGGTAAATGATCAGAGGCTCAGTATTTTAGCTAAAAAATGAAAGTGCTTAGAATTGATTTCAAACTGAATGACTGCAACCGACCCGTTGCCAGGAATCCAATGCAAATCATTTCGTCGAAAACCAAGTTCAGATGAAGGAGTTAGGATCTATTGATCGTCGTTTAGAACATGCGAATTTTTATAAAAAAATTGTAGAACAGGTACATGTTGATGACATTGTAGCCCAGTCAGCATTCAGGGAATATTCTTCATTTTTTGTCCAATGGGACTGTGACAAGTGTCACTACTGGATTCGCCAGTTTGGTTTGTGATGGTGAAATTTGTCCAATGACCTCCGAAGGTTGAAATTGGGTTCATGATATTTATGTGCTGGAAATTTTTATTTTTTTTAATTAATTAAGGTTATATATATATATATATATATATATATATATATATATATATTCATTTTAATTCAATCATTAATTAATTTCAATATGGCATATCAATTCTGCATATATATTATGTTAAACCAAATTTCAAATGTTTATTAAACATTGGAATTACATATATCCTAAGTCCGATTTCGATGCCATATTATTACAAAGTATAAATTCATATGGGGTCATATGTATTAAGGTTCGAATGGTGCATGGCAAACATTATATACGTTGGTTAAATTGGTGCAAAAACAATGTATGGGGGTGAGGTCGAGGTTCGACCATGTGACCTACCCCCAACAATCTCCATGCTTTACCATTGAGCCGCACACCTGTAAGTTGAAAATGTATGCTCCAAAATTCCATTTGAAGGCTTTCGCTATCCGGTGGAGGGAACGGAGGGGGACAGCCCCGCTAGTCAGCCCTCCTCCACATGACCATACAATATGACTAAGCGCCTCATGCATACTTATCTGTCGATAAACCCGTTTAGTGGTTAATTAAATACCATTTAATCCATTGATTAAGTTGGCGGTGGAACTAGCGACAGTGCTAAATTTTGAGATTCTGCCAAATTTGTTGGAGTTAGCTGGAGTCCTTCCAGACTTGGAGGAGAAATTGGGGGAAAATTTGTTTTTGCCATAACTAAGTCAATTTTCAACCAAATTGAGCTCAGAAAGAGTCATTCTCGGCTAATTGGCATGATATGGACACATTGGAATAGGTTTCATAGGTAGAGGAGCAAGTCTATAGAGGTTTTTTTTGCCTTGAATAATTTTTAAGTCGAGGGCCACGAGGAGGGAAGGCCATGCCTAGAGCATCTGAAGGCCAAATTGAGTAAATAAATTGTCATTTCTGATAGATTTCAACATTTTGAACTCATTGGAGTATGTTCCAAGATAATTTGATGCATGTTAACAAAAATTTGAGCACAATTGAGCTAATATAGAGGCCCAAGCCATGGAAGTTGGACCAATGAGATGTAGCCCAAGAGGGGTGAACTCCTTCATCAAAACCCTGTTTTAATGGATCAAATGTGATGGTTTGTTGTTATTTATGTTTCTATTGTTAAGAATTTTTAAATTAATTCTTTATTCTTTTAAATTCACTCATAAAACTCAATTTAATTTCCTGTTTTGACACACATAAGCAACAAGGGAACCTGTACATCAAGCATAAGATTAGTAAATAAGTTTTATATCTGAAAATGAAATTAGCATAGAAAAACTAGCATTCATAATTAGATCAAGTTGGTATCAGAGCTTTGTTTGAAAGGCAAGGTTATTTGATTTATAGTTGTTTGAGTTTTGTGCAAGTTTAATGGTTGCAAATTTGTGATGCTGACAAGGTTAAAGTTGCAGAAATTTGAAGGGAATTTTTTGGTTGCAAGTCCTAAGATTAGGACCAGAAGAAGGAGAGCTACAAGAGCACCATCTTCACCCAAAATTTCACTCATAGCTGCACTTGAAGAACCTCAAGTTTTGCCTCAAGAAGCTGAGATTGAAGAGGCACAAATTGCAGAAGAAGCTGAGTTGGTTGAAGAGGTACAAGCATCAGAATTTGAGCTTGAATCCATAGCCATCATGTCACATGTTGGAGAGACTCAAGGACATTCAGAAGAGGAAGATGTCAAGAGAGACTTCAAAGACATAAGGAGGATGGTTAAAGTTATGTTTGATGTATTTACTGCTAGGATGGAAGGAGAAGGTTCTAAGCCTCCATATGGAGAAGGAAATTCAGATGGTAAGAAGGATGAAGAGAGGAGTTCAAAGGGTAGTGGAGGAAATCCACCTCCATCTCCACCATATTCATCATCCTCATCATTTCCATCAGCATCATCTTCCACTTCCACCACAAAAACCACCCATACTCACTCTCACTCAAAAGCCACAAAAGGAAAAACTCCATTACTCAAATTGGACATTAAGTTTGAACTTCTCATGTACAATGGTGAGGTAAATGCAAAGAGGCTTGAAAATTGGATACATCAATTGGAGGTGTATTGCAGGATTCAAAACCTTCATGAAGACAACATAAAGATATAGTTGACTTTATTAAGGGTAGAAGGAGCAACACTAGTCTGGTGGGAAGCAAAGACTCAAGAGGAAATGTGAATCCATGGTAAGATATCCATTTCTTGGGTTGAGTTTATTTCTTCCATTAAAAGACAGTTTTATCCTTTAGCCTATATGAAAAAAGCCATTATGAATTGTAAAAATTTTAGGCATCTCAGGGGTCAAACAGTTCAATATTATACCCAAGAGTTTAGGAAAAGGGCTTTGTTGTTAGGAATAAATTTGAATTCCCAAGATACACTCTTGAAATAAATTGGGGTTTTACATTCCTATTTGAAACATACTATCCTTATATTTAACCCAAGAAATTTAGATGAAGTTTGTGTTCAAGTCACACACTTAGAGACAAGAGGGAAACAAATCATAGATGATAAAAGTGAAAGTGAGGATAAAGGAAAAGGAAAATTTTATGGAAGAGGAAAAAGAAATAGCTCTGTAAAAAGAGAGAAGGAAAAAATCACATGAAAAAATTGTTCAAAGACTAGCCATGATGAAGACCACTGTTGGAAACTTCATCCATAATTGAAACCAAATAGACTAAAATCCAAAAAGAGGGGTAAAACTCTTACTATAGTTGAACACGACTTAGGGTCAGATTCAGGAGATGAGACAAAGATTACATCCATGGGTTTGAAAGTTACACATATTGTAAGCACTAGTTCTTCAAAATTTTCAAATGATACTCGTGATGAAGATACAAGAATAGAAATTTTCCATATTATAGTTGTCTATAAAAATACCAAGATTGATACACTTTTTGATAGTGGGTCACAAGCTAACTTGATTTCTAAAGACTTGGTTAAGCAGCTAGGCCTTGAAACTATTATACATCCAAGACCATATCCTTTGGGTTGGATATGCAATAATGCAAACTTGCAGGTTACAAGGAAGTGCTTACTAAGATTCACCATCAACTCAAACTTTCTGGATGAAGTTGAGCTTGATGTGTTGCCACTTGAGATATCAGGTATTGTATTGGGAATTCCTTATCTGTATGATAGGAAAGCAGTATTTGATCGCCATGAGAATAAGTATCACTTGTTTAAGGATGGTATTTTGTACATAAGTAGAGAGCATAAGAAGAATATAGATTTGTCTCTTATACATGCAAGTGAAATGAAGAGGATAGTGAATTCAAGTAAGAACTTGACATTGTTGATGATCAAACAAAGAAATGTTTTGAATCAAAATTTTCAAAAATATTCTTATGCTTGTAACAAGTTGTTTCAGGATGTAATGTCTCGAAATGGAAATCAGCAGCTTTTACACCACTGAAACAATCCTTTTGTCGGAAATATGAACAAGGCTATTTCAGAGATGGAATGAGAGGGCTTTTACCAGTTATTTCACCTCTAAAGAGAGGATGAGAACCGAAGGCTTCCTGGCCCTTACTCAGACTCTACCTATAGCTATGTAAATATTTCTTCCTTTAGGAAGATCTCGCTAAGAGAATGAGCTACAACAACATATGAACTTTAACAAGCAACAACAACAATGAAATATCTTTACTCATAAAATGTGAGAAGAGTATAAATCTGATTTATAATCTGCAGCAGCAAAAGATATACAAACTCCTTGAGGAATATGCCTCTCAAGGTGAGCTCAAATCAGCCTCTAAGGAAAATGTACATGCAATGGAGAAACAAGCTGCTACATAACCCAGCAACTCTATATCTGCGCAATCTATAAGGGAAAATGACTGCAAATAGATGTGAATATAAGGATTTAACAATATTAGCTCAAGAAATGAGGGGGAGCAAGCTCTAAACCCCTGAAAATAACTAACTGACAATCCTTAGAAGGATTGGCTGCAATACATGTACATAATGATAAAATACAAAAATTCTGGAGTAGCTAGGCAGCTACTGCAACTCAATAATAATACATGAATGGAGAAGGGGAAAACTGCTGCAAAAAATATAGCAACATCCTCCAATTATCTTCTAAGTGAAAGGCTGCTCCTTTCATTGAAGATTTCACTCTCCAATCCCCATGGTGAATACTCCTGCAAATGCCCTCTGAAAATAACGTTGTAAGAGGGAGTGACTACACTAGGGCTAAGATGAAACACTTGGCCCTATGCCAAAATCTGCAATGAAGCTCTAGAAATGTCCCTTGCTGATTTATTAGATAAATAAGAGCTTCTCCTCTTCAAAAATAGCTCAGGAAATGGTGGGATAATGATCCCTCACTGCTACCTCTAGCAACTCCACTGAATCTGCCCAACAGAAACGTTGTAGCTGAAAGAGATGGCTTTGGCCTCAAGCCTGGATGTGAGGAAGATGAAGAAAAAATCTTCCAAGGCTTCCCAAGGAAGGAGAGAATACTTCTAAACAGAAATCTCCCTTGTGCTAAGTAGCACAAGCTATCTCAGTTGAACAACTGAAGAGAGCTGCAAAATCGAATTCTCAAACATGAAATGAACAATGGCTCTCCTTCAACTTTTTATGCAAGGAATTATTCCTTTCCATGGACCCCAATCACATTAGGGTTTATCTCATTTCAAATTTCCCTCCTTTCCAACTGTACAGACTTCATGAGCAAGCTTCTCCTTTAAGCCACGTTGTTGACTTGGTCAACCATGGTCTAGTTAACTTGCTTTTAGCCCTTTTCACACTAGGGACTGCCATATTCAGCCACTTAAGTGACTCTTTGCACCTTATGAGAGTTTATTTTGCTGCTACATGGGCTCCCTTACCAATTTTATTCCTTTAATTAAAATAAAAGAAAAATTAATGTTCCAAATACTTTATTGAAAAATTTGGAACATTACAGTCCTCCCCTCCCAAAACTTGCTTATCCTCAAGCAAGAGCAAGGATGAACTGCAAAATACCTCCACTCAAGGCATGGAGTATGAAATATTCTTATGTAGATCCTTCATCCCCAAGCAATCAACCAGGCAAAATGAGTCACCCTCCAACTAGGCAACTCCTGAAAATACTCCTCCACCTTGTGCTCATGTAGAAAAGGTGGGTTGAAATGTTGAACATAGTAAGCGACATAGCCTACCCCACACTATCCTCTTCTCCACTTATGATGAATGAAGAGTGTATGCTGATCCTGGGCTACAAAATACTTGCCCTCAAGTGGCAAGATGAAGACTAGATCTCCAAGGATCTCTCCTCCAACGCTGTAAATCATGCTGGCCCAAATCATCTCATATGTGATGAGTTGGAATTCATCATCATATGGCATCCAAAAAATAATATGGTTCACCTCCAAGAGAAACCAATGTCTGAACATGGTGACCATATCATTTCCCATACTCCCCTTGGAGCATGTGCTACAAAAAGAATGGAGGTCTCTCCTCCCAAAGGGCACATCCACCCAATGAGTTCTTCCCTCCTTATGATGCATATGGGGTTGCTGTTGATATATGGCTGAAATAAATTGGCCTTCAAAAGAGACCCAAGCCACCCCATCAATCATACAAACCATGAAGTGCCTCCTCCAAAAATTTAAGCTCTCCAAATAGCTCCTCCCACATGAAGGAAAGAGATGAAGCTTAGCAATCATGGGTTGCCCATTGTTTCTCCTGAAACATGCAACATGTAAAATAGGGAGAATCATACTCCCAATGGGCATCATCAACTCATGTCCCACTTTCCAAGCAAAGCTCTCCATGTACCAAGAAAAATCTGCAATGCATGGAAGCAAAAACCAATAGAAGCAAGTTGTCTCATGACAACCGGAAAGTGGATCATTGTTCCACCAATGGAACCTGCGCAGTGCATTCTCTGCCTGCATCAAAATAGAAAGCAACAAGTTCTTTCCCAACCACTTGTCAGCTGCCACATTCATCCTGCAATATGTGATCATGAAAACATACCTTGGTGCCAAAGGTGCACACCAAAATCCATGTGGCTTTCCCCCACAATCCACTGCTAAAATAGCCATTATAATTGCTGCAATAGACCATGAGCATGACAAAACATAGTGTGAAATAAGGGAAGATCCTCCTTGGTATAATATGTTGCTCATATAGATAAGAGAGTGCCAAACATAAAGAAAATGGTTACCTCCCTCATCATGTACTTTGGTCTTTGAGCTGAAATGGCTCAAGTGAAAAATCCCCCTTACTACAACATAGTAGGGGAGTGGTTGTGCCAACCATCTCATCATCTCTTGGGTTATGCATCTAGCCATATGCTGATATGCCTCCATCAGAAAGCCCTCCAAAGTAGAATCCTCCATCAGTATATAGTATGCATGAGAATTCTGGAAAGAAGAATCCATAGTTGCTGCATGTAGGTGTCTCTTCTTGTGCTTGTGAGCCCAAGCCAAGATAATCAAAACATAGCAAGGGGTGTTGCCATCCATTACTTCCTTATCCTCCTCTCCTACATGCCTCCAAGACACATCACTTGTGAAGTGGTTTTGAGAACACTTCAGCAAGTAATCCAAGCTCGCAAGTGACAGCACTGCTAGCCTTTGGAGTAGGGCCCCTGTCATCTCAAAGCTCCCCTCTTTGACATGACTCTTGTCAAAGACTCCTCCCATCATGTTGTTGCAAATGTAGAGCCCATCCCATGAAGAAGGTGCTTCCTGGGCATATAATGTCAAAGAGCAATACTCTTGCTCCTGCAACATCCAAACAAAGCCTGAGCAACAAGAATGTTTGCTGCTCCTCCATACTTCCACCATCCTCAATCTAAAATGGGAACATAATTAGTGGTAAGGGAAATACCATCCCATCATGATGCACCCATGCTCTCCTCCTTGTTCATCAAGAGCAATAATTGTGAAATGATCCTGGGACCTGTGGGTTATGGATCCTCCACATTTCTACTAGGAACACTTCATCCAAAAGGCTCTGCTCTTTGGTGTAAGTATCTTGCCACTCCTCTTCCTTCTCAAACCCCATGAAAAGGAGTAGGTCACATGTTGGCCAAACTCTCTCAAGAGAAACCAACGCAGCATGGCTTCTTGCTGCCTTGTATCATAGATCTGCAAGAGGCTCACCATCCTCTTGCCTCCCATCCACATCCACTCAGCTCCTTGTGGATGCTCTTCACCTTTTTGCAAATTGGTACCTCTCCCACAAGAGCTACCATCATCCCAAAACAAATTTTCCCTTTTGCAATTCATGGGACATTGAAATGCAATCTCCTCCATGGTCCACATCTCAAACCCCAACCTCATGTGTGGTATATGGCTCATCAATGGTGCATTAGGATAATGAGGGTTTCTTCCTCCCTTAATCCAATCAAGGTGGCACAGCACTGTTGAAGTCTCCTCCTCAAGACAGTTAGCATGCAATAGTATGCAACCCCTCATAGAATGTGTTGAATCATGATAAAGTGGAAAGTCATGCATACCTTTGCAAATTTTTGGAGAGTCTTGTGTAGCTGCAAGAATCTCTTCCCCAATTGTACTAGTTGCCTCAACTGTTGAAGATGGAGGCTTCTCCTCCATGATTGTGACAACGTAGGTATGTGCCTCTTCTGCTAGTGGTGAGGGCTCCTCCCTCTTCTGGCCAAATAATCTAATCAATATATAAGAAAAATCAGCAAGAGTGGAAACCCTTGCATGCCTCCCATAGCTGAACCACCAAGGTTTTGTTCTCCCTCAAGGTGCAACACTGCAATTGCTACAGCCTTTCTATCCACCACAAGATGTAGTAGGAAGAAAGCCTCTAGCTTCTTCACCCAAGCCTCTGCTACACATGTGAGTGACCCATCAAATGTAGACAACATAAATCTATTGCCTTTCATCATCCCATGACTATAGGGTCTTCTTTCCTCCTTCTGCTGAATATAGTGAGGGAAAGACAGAGTCTCTTGGAAGACTCTAGGGTTTGTTTTGGATTCAGCAAGGTACCCACTTAGAACTTCGAATTCCAAGATATATTCATGCTTCTATTCTGCTTCTCTGTGAGAATAGGAAGTGTATGGTCCTTCCTCTTCCCCTTTTTCTATCTCCTCAACCTCCTTGGAGAGGTTGTTGCTGGATCTGAAAATGGATGAAATTAATCTCATCCTCTGCATCATTCTGGCCTCTTCTTCTCTGAAATTCAAACTTCACAGGCTAAGCCAAGTTCGAAGCTCCGATACCACTGTATAGCTTTTACACCACTGAATCAATCCTTTTGTCGGAAATATGAACAAGGCTATTTTAGAGATGGACTGAGAGGGATTTTTCCAGTTATTTCACCTCTAAAGAGAGGATGAGAACCGGAGGCTTCCTGGTCCTTACTCAGACTCTGCCTATAGCTATGTAAATATTTCTTCCTTCAGGAAGATCTTGCTCAAAGAATGAGCTACAACAACATCTGAACTTTAATAAGCAGCAACAACAATGAAATATATTTACTCATAAAATGTGATAAGAGTATAAATTTGATTTGTAATTTGCAGCAGCAAAAGATATACGAACTCCTTGAGGAATATGCCTCTCAAGGTGAGCTCAAATCAGCCTCTAAGGAAAATGTATATGCAATGGAGAAACAAGCTGCTACATAACCCAGCAACTCTATATCTGCGCAGTTTATAAGGGAAATGACTGCAAATAGATGTGAATACAAGGATATAAAAATATCAGCTCAAGAAATGAGGGGGAGCAAGCTCTAAACCCCTAAAAATAACTAACTGACAATCCTTAGAAGGATTGGCTACAATACATGTACAAAATGATAAAATACAAAAATGCCAGAGTAGCTGGGCAGCTACTACAACTCAATAATAATACATGAATGGAGAAGGGGAAAGATGCTGCAAACAATATAGCAACCTCCTCCAATGAACTTCTAAGTGAAAGGTTGCTCCTTTCACTGAAGATTTCACTCTCCAATCCCCATGGTGAATCCTCTTACAAATGCCCTCTAAAAATAACGTTGTAAGAGGGAGTGACTGCGCTGGGGCTGAGATGAAACACTTGGCCCTATGCCAAAATCTGCAATGAAGCTCCGGAAATGTCCCTTGCTGATTTCTTAGAGAAATAAGAGCTTCTCCTCTTCAAAACTAGCTCAGGAAATGGTGGGATAATGATCCCTCACTGCTACCTCCAGCAACTCCACTAAATCTGCCCAACAGAAACGCTGTAGCTGAAAGAGATGGCTTTGGCCTCAAGCCTTGATGTGAGGAAGATGAAGAACAGCTCTTCCAAGGCTTCCCAAGGAAGGAGAGAAGACTTCTAAACAAAAATCTCCCTTGTGCTAAGCAGCACAAGCTATCTCAATTGAACAACTGAAGAGAGCTGCAAAATCGAATTCTCAAACATGAAATGAACAATGGCTCTCCTTCACCTTTTTATGCAAGGAATGCTTCCTTTCCATGGACCCCACTCACATTAGAGTTTCTCTCATTTCAAATTTCCCTCCTTTCCAACTGCGCAGTCTTCATGAGCAAGCTTCTCCTTTAAGCCTCGTTGTTGATGTGGTCAACCATGGTCTAGTTAACTTGCTTTTAGCCCTTTTCACACTAGGGACTGCCATATTTAGCGACTTAAGTGACTCTTTGCACCTTAGGAGAGTTTATTTTGTTGCTACATGGGCTCCCTTACCCATTTTATTTCTTTAATTAAAATAAAAGAAAAATTAATGTTCCAAATACTTTATTGAAAAATTTGGAACATTACACGGGATTTTAATAGGTTGCCTTTGAAATAAGGTGAACAAGATGTAAAACATTTGCAACAGTCAACATCAGTGTTGAGTAGTGTTGGAAACAAGATGTTGGTGCAAGAGAGTGTAAAGGTCAAAGAGAAAGAAAAAAAGCAGCTTGGTAAATAAGGCATGGGTTCCACAAATTCTGGTTTATGATTTCCAAAAGGTACACGGAAATGGCGAAGATACTTGGTCAATAGTCGATGCAAGTATGAAGCGAGATCAACTAAAAATCGACATGGTGACAGTGTGTAAGGTGAGAAAGTTTTTAAGTTTCCTTTGATTATTGACCAAGGTAGGAACAAGATGGTTTTCGCAAGAATAGATTGTTGTTCTGCAAATTCAGAAATATTGCAGCATGACAGTGTCAATGACAACAAGAGAAGGTTGCAAGAATCAAGGAAAAAATTGACCTTTTGTGGAAATCTCCAATTGATGAAATTGGGAAAATTTCAGTGGATAGAGACTGGAAGGGTGCGGGAACAATACCCTCATCCACATAATCGGTAATTAGAGAGCCTTTGGGGTCCAAAAGGCTTCTAGTGGGGAGGAATGATCAGAGGCTTAGTATTTTAGCTAAAAAATTAAAGTGCTAAGAATTGATTGAAAACTAAACGAATGTGACTGGCCCGTCGCCAGGAATCCAACACAACTCGTTTCGTCGAAAACCCAATTCAGATGAAGGAGTTATGGTCTATTGATTGTTGTTCAGAACAGGGAATTTTTTATAAAAAAATTACAGAACATGTACAGGTTGGTGACATGGCAGCCCAGTCAGCATTCAAGGAATCTTCTTCAGTTTGTGTCCAATGGGACTGTGACAAGTTTCACTGATGGATTCCCCAGTTTGGTTTATGAAGGTGAAATTTGAAATTTGTCGAATGACCTCCTAAGGTTGAAATTGGGTTCATGATATTTATGTGTTGGAAATTTTTATTTTGTTTAATTAATTAAGGTTGAAATAATATATATATATATATATATATATTATTTCATTTTAATTCAAACCTTAATTAATTTTAATATGGCATATCAATTCCACATATATATTATGTTAAACCAAATTTCAAACGTTTATTAAACATTGGCATTGCATATATCCTAATTCTGATTACGATGGAATATTATTACAAAGTCAAAATTCATATGGGGTCACATATATTAAGGTTCGAATGGTGCATGGAAATCGTTATATACGTTGGTTGAATCAGTGCAAAAACAATGTATGGGGGCGAGGTCGGGGTTCAACTTGTGGTTGCACACTTGTACATTGAAAACATATGCTCTGAAATTCTATTTGAAGGCTTGCACTATCCGGTGGTGGGAACAGAGGGGGCCAGCCCCGTGGGCAACCCTCCTCCACATGACCATACAATATGACCAAGCACCTCATGCGTACTTATCCGCCTGATAAACCTATTTAGTGATTAATTAACTACCATTTAATCCATTGATTAAGTTGGCGGTGGAATTAGCAGAAGCACTAAATTTGGAGATTCTGCCAAATTTTTCGGAGTTAGCTGGAGTCCCCTTCCAGATTTGGAGGAGAAATTGGGGGAAGATTTGTTTTTCCCATAACCGAGTCAATTTTCGACCAAATTGAGCTCAGAAAGAATCATTCTTGGCTAATTGGCATGCTATGAACATATTCGAATAGGTTTCAGAGGTAGATGAGCAAGTTTACAGAGGTTTTTGTTGCCTTAAATAATTTTGAAGCCGAGGGCCACCAGGAGGTAAGGTCGTGCCTAGAGCATTTGAAGGCCAAATTGAGTAATAAATAGTCATTTATGATATATTTAGACATTTTGAACTCATTGGAGTATGCTCCAAGAGAATTTGGTTCATGTAAACAACAATTTTAGCACAATTGAGCTAATACAGTGGCCCAAGCCATGGAAGCTTGACCAAGGAGATGTAGCCCAGGAGGGGTGAACTCCATCAAAACTCTGTTTTAATGGATCAAATTTGATGGTTTGTTGTTATTTATGTTTCTATTGTTCAATTTTTTTAAATTCATTCTTTATGCTTTTAAATTCACTCATAAAACTCAGTTTAATTTGTTGTTTTGACACACATAAGAAACAAGGAAACCTATACATTAGGCATAAGATCAGTAAAGAAGTTTATATCTAAAAATAAAATTAGCACAACAAAACTAACATTCATAATCAGATCAGGTAAAGCCTGAGGAAGCCCTGGTTGTTTTTTTATGAGTCCCACATTTATGGTTGGAATATGGCACAATGGTGATTAGTTGAAAGAAAGATTTGGTTCATCCCAATCTGTGGTTGGGTGGTACGTGGAAGTACCTGACTTGGATGGATTTTTCATATGAAAAATAAGACTATTTCCTCTTGAGTTTTATGATAAAATGTGCTTGTTATTATGTGATTCTAATGGTTTTTCTATCGTTGTTAATCAGTTAGTTATATGATGGTTATAAGCATCACTTTATGACAAACTTTAGTTATGGATCTCATCATGTTTTTATTAGTAAGTGAATGGATAATGAATGTATGACCTAATAGATGATAATGCAACTATAGTGAGAAGGTATCAAACCTTCTTGAAGATTCTCACATAAGCATGAGATCCATATGTTCAGGTGTGTAATTATGACTTCTATATTTCATGTTCATCATGTGTTTGATGGAATTTTTGTCATGGTTAGGCCTAGTTAGGTCAAGTTTTTGTAAATTTTTTCATGGAAGGATTTGTCCCTGCGTCATTTATCATTATTGAGAGTTTCATTAAGTTTCGGGAAGTGGTTTGGAGATTACCCCTGAAAATGTGCCTTAAATCTCGCAGTCACAGACTTAAAACTGAGTGATAAATATGAAATTCTCTCCCTTTCATGCCTGTGCATGCGAATGGAGGTTTACAGTCGAATTCCAATAGTGTTATGCTAATTTTTGGAGTCTAGGACACTAAAACATAGGTTTAACTCGGGGTCTGGGCACCTGAAAGGGTAGTTTATCCCTTGTGGTTCCTATAGCATTTGAGGGAGGCCAGTCAGGGTTTGGTTTTGTTGATTCCACTTCCTTAAGGTGAACCAAGAGGTTGTGTTAGCCATCAGTATTTTTTGCATGTTAGTGATGACTATATCTTCAGCTGAGTTTTCTAGAAACTGATTTCCTTATGTCAATATGTCATCCAGAAAACCCTCCCAAAACTTTTTTTCGCCTTTCTACCTATTCAGTACACCCCTGGCAACATCAAAAAAATCCATATCACAATCCTATCTAACCTCAGCCTTATTAGTCTGCCCATCAGCTTTAAAAGGCAAATTCACATCTGTTTCAAAGGTCTCCCCTATGTTAGGAAGTGGCGTTTAGGACATTTCACCTTTGGAAATCATCAAAAAGCCAAAAAAGCCCTCATCTGCAGCAGACCTACCATGACTAATCCCTTAATTTGCAAATGAAGCTGACAAACAGCCTTAAGTCGCGCCACTCATATTCCCTAGGTCTCAGCACTGCATACAATCCAATCTCAAGCTGACTATTAGGTTTTTCACAGTGTTCTATGGTTCTACAAAGACAGGAAATATATTTCATCTCATGGAGTAAATGTTTGAGTTTACAGTTAGAGGAACAACTGCTTCTAAGTGTATTATGAGCCTGAGATGAAGTCGCAAAACAAAAGTCACTATCGCATTCCATGTACTCTTTTCGCATGAAATCACAAGAGAAGAAAGGGTCGCCACTGCCTCAACTAAATGGTAAATTGTCAAGGCCTCGGTAACCTCCTTCATTTACAAGTGTAGGGTTAGGTCATTTCCTTCATACATAAGCAGAGGGCGCAGCGAGTTGACTCGTAAGGCTGAAAAAGTCCATGTTTGCCCTTACCGAAACAATGAAACAATATCTTCGGTTTCATGCATATAATTGTCGAATTACAATGTGATTATGCGGAAATATGCTGGCTCAAAAGAAAGGAGAGTCTGATTTGATAAAAGAGATCATCTGAAACTTTCAAGTCAGGTGAATGATTGGAACCTTAGAAGGCCTTTCATCAGTGAACATTCCAAAGCATAAGGACCCTGTCTGCCCACAAGATCAAATAGAACAGATGTTAACCGATGCCATTACACAAGCAGGAGAAAGGTCTTGGTTTTTCAAGAAAGCACTGACCTTCATAATCACAAAGAGTTTTTGTCAATATAACAGGTCATGAGATGAACAATCCAAGTGACAAATATCTCAGCAACCTTAGAACAGTGTCACTGTGGCTAGGTTTCCTTCAAAAAACACAGTGATGCTTACAAATAGTGATGCCTAGATTGATGTTGTTCAAATGATTTACTTACCACGACTGTCGCTCTCGATGAAGAGCCTCTCCATATATGAGCAGAGGGCCAAAATCATCATAGGCCGTTGAAAACTAGTAAGTCCAAAAAGTGGTGGAAAAGACTCAAAGAAATTGAATGAAGGAAAGTGTTACTGTCTATGATATTAATGTATTGATCTCCCTCTTCAAAAAAGCTACCTATCAAACAGTCCATCCAGTGGAAAAGAGAAAATGTTGAACATATTGTATGCTTTGAATGCCAAAGGAGCAGTTGACTTAAAAAGGGTTAAAGACATTCCATGACCACTTATCCATAAATCAAAGGAAATCCTTCTGAGCAAACAAAGAAGTCTAGGGTGAAAGGATACAACCTAAGAGGTGTATTTACAGTCCAGAGAAAAACTTGTGAAACATCTAGAAGAAGCAATTTATCACTGGGAAAGTAAAACAGTGACCAAGGTTGAGTCATAAAATGCATGATGACAGGTATGAAATGCTATGAATAGACAAAGAAACCATTTTGAGCATATGTGTGCCACTGATATCAAAAAGAAGATTTTCTCCTTGAGGAAAGGGTCAAGCAGCAAAACAATATCATATATCAAAAGTCCAAAAGAGGCGCCTTTCGAGAAGGGGTGTTTACAAATTTTCAAATATTTTGGTGCATTATGAAATAGCCCTTCTTTGCTAACAATCACCAAGAGAGGGAGGCAGTGAACATAAGTTGAGTCATGAAATGGTGCTATTGACAAAAAAGGATTTAATACACTGATCAGAACAAAATAAAGACTGTGTGCCAAAAAGCCCTGTTTTCATATTTTGCAAGCTTGTCTTTTCAAATGAGGAGGCAAATGGGTATATGATCTTATGATTAGGCAGAAAGGAATTTGTTCTTGATGAACTATCATTGTTTATATTCCCTAAAAGAGACACAATGAATACTATCCTGAAGGACACAAGACAAATATATGTGATAAAGAAATAAGTATTGTGGATGTGGCACAGTGAGTTGTGAAGCAGAGAATCATGTTATAAAAAGAAACATCTAGTAGAAGACACTTACAGTCCAGAAGGAAACCTGTAAATCACCTAAGGACCAAGATTGTTAAACTGATTGCAAGGGCACCGGTGGTCCACTGTAAGTGATAAGGCAGCTTTCAAACACCTTTGACAATTTTTGAATGACCTTTTCTTTTGTTAACATTGTCACGTAAAATGCCAAAAAGAGGTACAAAGTCGAGGTTTTGAAATGTCTCTCTTATGAGAACAAAATGTATGTGACTCCACGAATAGGCAAGGCAAATGCGATGAACCATCACTGTTTAAAAAATAACTTGATGCAAACACTTTTTGTATCATGTAGTGAAATTGCCACTGTTTGAACGAAAAGCTTCATTATGTTCGAAATAGCCATAAGGTCTTCATCTTTTGAATATAGCCGTTGAAGGAGTGTCGAAGAAATGAGATAAAACAATAGTAAGTCACTTGTGAAATAAAAAAAAAACAAATTGCCACAGCTCCCAAGCATCACAACGAGAATTTCAAACAAATCGAGGTTTTCCTCGCACTCATTTTAGGCGTGCGCGACGGCCCCCGGGCAAGGGCGCGGGACGTGCCCGGCGTGCCAGGGTCACACAGCTTCAACGTCGGCGCGACGAGCCTGTAGGCGGGCGCGACGTGCCTGTAGGTGCCCGCCCGACTGCACGACAACTCCACCCGACAACCTTTCTCCGGCGCGACGGGTTTTCTCCTGAGGTTTCCGCGCCAGTGTTGAAGGGTTCCGGTGCACTTCAAATTCCCTCCAAAGGATTTCGCCTTAAAATTCACAAGGTACTCTGCCTCCTAGCTCGAAAATCTCACAAATTCAAGTTTGAAAAAAACTTGTGTTCCGTGTTTTGAAGCCATGCTTGGTTAAAGGGTTTTGACCGACTTTTGAAAAGAAGAAACTGTCCTCACAGTCCCCCACAACAGCACAGGTTGCCTTTTTTCATCATTTTCTCCCACTGTGAAATTGTTAACAAAGATTTTACCAAGGTAACAGCACATTAAAAAGGCAAAATTTGTTAATGGAAAGTTGGAGGCAGGGGTATAAAGGTGTTAGTTGATATCAAAGTTGTAAAAAACAGAGGTGCAGATATTTGTTGGTTATCTCTCAAACTCACAAGCAAAGGGTGCATTGTCTAAACCACTGTCTGCATTGTTTCACACCTAAACTAGGTCGGTTTTCTCCTTGCACTACATTGTATCACTCTGAAGCCTTGTTGACAGAAGAATTCTGAGGGTGGATAGGACCGTTTTTTCGAGGGCAGGCTTTGGATGGTTGAGTTCAAACATCGTATCGTGAACATAGAGGAAATGATCGATTTTTGAACCTACAAGCAAAGGTGTCCTTCACAAAGCACTATGCACTGATTTTACAATCTAACTTAAGACTGCCTTTTTCAATTGCACTACATTGTATCACTCTGAAGCTTTGTTGACAGAGGAATTCTGAGGGTAAAATAAGGCTATTTTCTAGAAAACAACATTTTTTAGTATTTGAAAGTTAATACTGAAAATAGAGGTACAGTGGGTGGACTTTTTAAACTCACAGAGCAGAGAGTTGTTTCCTAAAAACCACTGTTGCACTTACTTTTCACCTAAACTAAGTCTGCTTGTTCGTTGCACTATATTGTCATTCTGAGATCATTGGACAGAGTTTGTTGAAGGTGAAACAGGGTATTTTGTTGATGATTGAGCATTTGTAGATGATTAGGCATTTATTGATGATCAAGTAAACAGCAAGGGCAGAGTTTAAAAGGCAGTGATTGACTTCTCAAAAAGTCACAAGTGAAAGGTTCTTCTCTTAACACAAGGCTATTTTTCACCTAACTACTGTGGTCTCTTTCCGATCGTGTGGCTCCACAGGTCTCCATTTAATAGGCATATTTCCAAGGTAACAACTGAAAGAGTGCATATAATTTTGAAGGTTGTTTTCAAAGACAAAAATACAAATGCAAACAGGACTCTAAGCAAAGGTCACAAGAGGGGATTTGTTCAAGACTTTGCCCAAAGAATCTACAAAGCAGTTCTTACACATAGTGCCATTGTTAAGAAAGATTCAGAGCTAAAGTGTAACCAAATTTGAAAGATTGTGGTTAATAAGTGCAGAAGAGTTTATTCAAGGAAGCCTTGTTGCATTCTATTCAAAATCACAGGGTCCAGAACTGTCCAAGCAGTTTGGTGGCTTGTCTCAATCCAGGAGAGCATTCTTCATACATTGAAGGCAGTGTGCCTCTTCTAAAGCCTGTTTCAAGTCAGAATGCCTCCAAAACGAGATCACAAAGGCGGGCAACATAAGAGATATGAGCCTATTTCCATAGAAGAAATCAATGCTCACCCATCAGTACTTTTCAATTTCCATGAAGTAGGCTGTCTTGAACTCTGTCAGAGGATAGAGGAAGTCAAGAGTTTCTCGCCACTTACACATTTGTGCGCTTTGAGATTCAAGGAAAAACACTTCCAGCTAGCAGGTCTTGACTTCAAAATATCTCCAAGGTATGTATCCAAAGCTACCAAGATCCCGTATCATGGTGAAAGGTGGTTTAAGCAAGCGCATCTTGATCTGGAGAATTATAAACCTTTCATCAAACCTGAACATAGGGAAACCATCACTGCTATTTTCCCTGTCTCCTATCTTCTTGACAGTTATGCTCCATTGATGAAGGCCATAATGAGATATTTCACTTGTGAAGGAAGGTTTAGCCAAATTTTTGCCTATCATGTTCGCTTGTTGATGCATTTTACTAGAAGCAGGCAATTAAACCTTCCGTACTTTTTGTCCAAAAGCATAGAGAAAATGGCAGCTACTGTCCAAAAGAAAGCTCCACCTCAGCAAATCCCTTCTCTTTCACCATTCCTTGATCAAAATCATCTTCTTGCACCACTGGAGAAGAAAGGGGTTTCATGGGAGTTATTCATTAGCCATGCCGATTTTCGCCACCTGCTCCTCCCGCTCATGTGTCTCCGACTTGTACTCGTCCATCGCCTGCCTTTATCTAGTAGGCCTACCCCTAAAAAACTCAAGATGATCACCGGGCCCAAGTACACAAGGAGAAGGAGAGGCGTTGAGCCACATGGAGAAAAGGAGGATGATGAGCAACAGCAACCAGATTTAGAAGGACAACAGCTAGCTGATATCATTGAACAAGAACCTTAGAGGTTGATGAACAGATCAATTTCGTGAAGAAGGGCGTAAGAAATTTAGAGGTTGATGAACAAGATCAATTTCAAAATGAAGAAGGGCAAGCAG
>CM076581.1:1129432612-1129513304 GCA_034641835.2 Pinus albicaulis | reverse complement strand
GCAGAATCAAGAAAAAAATTTTGAGCATGTTTTTGGCACTTTAAGTTTTTTTCATTTTGTTTTTTTTTTTTTAATTAAATTTTTTTTTTTTAAGTGGTGTTTTTTATGTCGATTTTGAATAGTGGTGGTGTATCATCACCAACGTTTTTTTATAGGATTGATTTTGACACTATAAATTTTCTAATGTCTTCTTCTTCTGTGAGATGTTTATTTTTAAGTGCATTTATGTACTTGTGTTTTAAAAATAAAAAAATAATTTTTTTAAAAATAAAAACTTGTAATGATATCTTCACTTTTTCACATACATAAAAGATGGAAAAAGGGTCAATATTATAAAGTTTATATTTTCTACATTTTTATGTATTGTTAAATAATTTTTCAATGCACATCAAAAAATTGTCGCTAAAAAACCAATATTTTGAACCATATGACAAAAAAATACAAATTTTCAATATAAATACAATGCAAAAAATACACTTTTACAGACTTTTTGTTGGAAAAAACATGTTAAATAAACTAATTTTTTGGGAGAATCTTAACAAAAAAACTTAAGAAAATAACATTTTTATTGAATTTTATGTCAAAAAATAATAGCAATCACATGTTTTTTGCAAAAAAAAGGTTGTTCTCATAAAATATCAAAGTCTAAACATTACAAGTAAAACTGATTAATAGTTCTAAAAAATAAGCTTTGTTTGCAAGCATAACTTAAACATCATCAACAATATCAACTAATACATCTTCAACATCATCTAGAACAACATTGATGGCTTCTTCCGCAGCATTTTCTTCTTCATTTTGATCATCGCCATCTTCTAATGGATCTTTCATGTCAGCAAATCTTCCAAAGTGTCCCTTTCCAATCATTCCATATAATGGTGGTTGAGGTTCCTTTGCTTTTTTTGCCACATGTGATTCATTAAAATCTCCTTTCCTCAAACCAACTTCTTGCTTCGCATCTGGAAGGAATTTAAGAGCATTAATTCTTTGTTGAATAAATTTGCATTGAACTGGGTCTTTCTCAATGGCAATGCAATTTCTTCCTTTTAGTAGGCAACATGCTAGTGTTGTACCTAATCATCAAGCACAAAAAATAAGTAAAAAAATTAGTATGGAAACATAAAAAGTAAAAAAGACAATATTTAAATTTAAATTTGTATAATAAAACTTACCTGAACCTGAGAATAAATCCAAAACCCATTCTCCTTCATTTGAACATAGATCTATAAGATAGTTAATCAATGCTTGTGGTTTTTGATAAATGTTAACTATATTTCCTTTTGCATCTTTATCCTCATATGTTAGTTTTCTTACAACTGCATCATAAACCAATACTTGACTATGACTCTTCCCATCTACTCGATTCATAATAATATGCTTATAGCTATCATCTTTTGTCCAAAATTCAACATGGATGAACTCACAATCATTTATAATAGGTTGATCTTCGGAAGAAACAATATTTGACTTTTGCCTGTAACATAACATAGTAAAAGTTCAATTAAATTTTACATGAATAAAAAAATTTAGGAGGAATCAAACATACAATTTCAAAATCTTACCATGTAAGTTGCATCCTTGAGTTTTCTTTACCCTTGAAGCTTGTTAATAACATTGGAAACTGTGTGTATGAATGAAATGTCACAAATCGCCAAAGTGGTGATGTTGTCACTTCTTGAAAACCCGTAACCACTTTACTAAAAGCTTGATAAGTATATGGTTCTCTATCATATTCAATGACTGGGAAATTAAAACCATGAGGAATATCTACAATAACTAGGCCATATTCCCTTTTAGGTATTAGTGATGCAATGTCTTCACAGTCACCTTGTATTATTTGATATTGGACATTGTCGAGCCCATTCCAAATGTAATGATTAAGAGTAGGATCTAGTTCAACATTCATAAGACGCTTCCTTCTCATGTTCTCCATCTTAATTTTTTCAATAAAGATTTTGAAAGTATCTGGTACTCCATTTCCATCCTTCTTCGACATCTTTAATGACATAAAAATATATATATAGATATGTATAAGTAATAAAATAAAAATAGTTAAAATATGAATAAAATAAATTTATAAATCAACATACCTTATTGAATGCAATATAAAACTCTTTTAGTGTTGATGTAGAACTTGCTTCTAGGTAGTTGCGTACAACATCATCCCAACTATCTTCATTCAACATTTTTACCATGTGTTCTTGTATTTTCATATAAATTTTCTGACTGAATAAATCAAGTTAAAAACGTTAATATATTGACATGTATAACAAATTCTACCAACGTCATTATGTTTTATTTAAAATAAAATTATAATGAAAGAAATAATTCAAGAAACTTACTTTTGAAATTCTGCACACATTTCTTCCATTGATAATTCACCCGACTTCACACGGGCTAATACTGATTTGACTAATTTATCATCCTTCACACCTTGCATTGATCTCCAAGGTGTAATAGTCATATCCTCTGGAAGCTGCTTCATTTCAGGACCCCCCTTACTGTTGGTACATATTATGGTTTACTCTTTTTAACCTTCTGATTTTTTATGGAAATATTCTCCCACCGATCAAAAATCTCATCAATCAAATCCCATACCTCCCCAGTTCTAAATGCCAACTGAAAAATGTTATCTGTGCCTCTGAAGAGATTTGTATTCAATTTTCCATATTTTTCTTTTTTTTCATCAATTTGATAACCTGTTTCCATTAAACATTCCTTTCGAAATGCTACACTAACTTGTGTCTTATCCCCACCACATTTTTCTATGAATTCATTATGAATAAATCTGACCCTTTGGATGAAAGTCATTTTCATTCTGTACTCATTATCCGCATTATGATCCCATGCCAATAAATTTGATTCCATTTCTGTTAAGCCAACGTAAATGATGCATTTCATTGTTTGAAAAAGATAGTTATTGGGATATTCTACAATCAATTGTCTCTTAGCCTCTATCGAATGGTTCCCTCCAATTACATAATATTTATAATCAAAACATTTTGTCTTGTCAAATGCTTGTTTGTTGGGAACTTGACATGGATCGACAAGAACCACATAATCCACCACATGCGCATATGGATTGAACTTGAACAATGTTTTCAGATTATGTACATGTAGGTGATGGGCCTTTCTAATTTGATATTGAGATTGCCCTTCATCTGAGCCATAAAATTGGTTAACATTAAGTTCAAATGTTTGGCCACCAAGAATTAATTTATTCTTCCTCAACTCTTGTCGAATAGCATTTTGTTTTGTTTTAATAATGCCATCCTCTAACTCAACACCTGGTGTTATGATTTCTCTGCTTCCATGAGAGCTTTCAATTTGTTCTTCACTGCTGCTCACGACCTTTACAGGTTCACCAATATTTGATTTCCTAGTCTTATTGGATAACATATCATTTTTTTTATAAACAAGCTCTCCTTCATGAGGTACAAGAGAGAGATCTTTGGCAATTTTTCTTTTTGGTGTCCGATCTGTTTTCTCCTTTTGCACAATAGTTCTCATCTCCTCCTCACTAATTCTATCATAATTTTCTGTTTCATGTTCGACACCTTCAAAAGAAACATGTTTAAGTTTACTAGATTGACCCACCTTAGTGACACTTGGTTGATCCCCTCTTTGTACTGTTGCAGTGTCACGAGCTATTGCTCTTTGTTTCAATCTCCTTTCCTCTGCTTTGTCTTTGTGGAAAGTTTTGATCACATCCATAACATTTGGCACCAACATATAAATACCATCAAACATGTTTGAAAGACTCTGAACAAAATCCTATGAAACAAAATAAAACATGTCAATGATCAATACTTTATAAAAAATTGAATCATCCTTACAATAATGCATAGAGGAAATAAAAATAAGCATACTTACAATTTTATTTGCAATGTTGCTTGCTATTTCTTCAGAAAATTTTGAAGTTATTTCATCTGTGTCGTACTTGACGATTGATAGACGATATCTAACCTTCTCACGTTTCTGAGCCTTCCTTGCAAGAACATAAATAGTGTTTGTATTCGGGACCATACATATGTCTCGTACTCTACCCATCACATCATATTGCTCATTTAAGTCAATCATACCACAAATCAGATAGATGTGTATATCAGCCTCCGTTTCACTGTCTTCAAGATACCATGAGAAATTGGTTTTATCTATTTCCTCGGCGTTCTTCCAATCAGAAATAAGCTTTAATGAACCTGGTGCCCCACTTGCTTGACTTTTATTAGTGTGTGCAACAATATCCTTATTGCATCCAACAGTGTCCATAGTGCGTCCAGCTGCAACTTTAGATTTGGGAGTTGTATCCATAGTGCGTCGAGCTGCAGCTGTAGATTTGGGAGCTGCTGCCGTAGATTTGGGAGCTGTTGCCCTAGGTGCAGAAACATTCACATAAATCTTTTTTGATGCCATTTTCCTGATATATATATATATATATATATATATATATATATATATATATATATTAGTTAATGGAAAAATATTGCGGATAAAATAAATTTAATAAACAAAATTTATTTCTAAAACTAAATAGTTTGAAATTAAAGCAATAAAATTAACTATAAAAATTTTCATTTAAAAACAAAATATTATAAATCATATGTATATATATCTATATAATATGTTTTGAATACATTTTATAAAAAATTTAAAAATGTGTTTAAATTGTATAAAATAATTTTTAAAAAATAAACTAGTATTTTCAAACTTCAGTTTTTGTTTAATATTTAAAAAAAAAAACAAAAAAGTTACTAACTATTTATAACAAATGTTATAATATTATATATTTTTTTATTTTTTTAATTGTATTGTTATATAGTTTTTTTTTTAATTAATTTATTATATTGTTATATTAAAACAAATGTTTTTTTTTTAATTTATTATAATGTATTTTTTTTTTTAATTATATAATGTTTAAAAAAAAAACATAATTGTTGTTTAATGATTTTTTTTTTTTGATATATATATATATATATATATATATATATATATTTGTTATATTTTGAAATTTTTAACAATTATTATTTAACAATGTTTTTATTATATTATATAACAATTTTTTATTTTTTATTTTTTATTTTTTTTTTTATAACAATGTTTCTATGAATTTTTAATTGTTTTATTAAAACAAATTATTTAAAAAAAAATAAAGAACAAAATAAAATTTTAAAAAAAATCAAAATTATAAAATGTTTTGTTAAAAAAATTATTAAAAAAAAAAAAAAATTAAAATTTAAAAATTAAAAAAAAAAAAAACCAAAATTTAAAAAAAAAATTGTTAAAACAAATTTAAAAAACAAAATTTAAAAATTTAAAAAAATAAAAAATAAAAAAATTTTAAAAATAAAAAATAAAAAATTTTAAAATCAATACGCGCGCGGCCCGCCCATTGGGTGTCGGGGGCCGGTCGGGCGGCGCCACGGGGGCGGGTCGGGAGGCGGGCTGGGCCGCCCCCATGGTGCCGCCCGGCCGGTCCCCGGTGCCCAACGGGCAAGCCTGCGCGCGATTTTTTTTTTTTTTTTTTTATTTAATTTTTAAATTTTTTTTTTTAAAATGTTTTTTTTAATTTTTTTTTAATTTTTATTTTGTTTTTTAATTTTTTTTTTAATTTCGATTTTTAATTTTTTTTATATATAATATAATTATTAAAACATTATTTATTAATAAAAAAAAAAATGTTAAAAATATCAAAATATATTAAAAAAAAAAACAATTTATTAAATCACAATAATGTTTGGTTTTTAAACATCATATAATTAAAATATATATATATATATATAAACATTTGTTTTAATATAACAATATAATAAATTTAAAAAAAAAACTATATCACAATACCATTAAAAGAGAGAGAGAGAGAGAGAGAGAGATAACAAAACAATAAATAAAAAAAAATTTAAAGATTTAAAATTAAAAAGAATAAAACGAAGATTTAAAATTAAAAAAAAAAAAAAAATAGAATATAACATAAAAAAATTCTCAAATTAAAAAAAAAATTTAAATAATGAAATCACTAATATATTTATGATTAAAAAAAAACAAATAAAAAATGTTATAATATTACTTTTTTTTTATGTGCATGGTCGTTTTATGGATTTTTCTGTCTAAATGAACCTATAAGTCTTAAAAAAGAAAAAGAAAAAAAATCTAAATTTTTGTTCTTAAAACCCTAAAAAATTTAGTTTTTTTTGCATTTTCTTCACTAAAAAAATATAAAAAAATTAAGGTTTTTGAACCTAAAAACCTTTAAAAAGTAGTTTTTGGACACAAAAAAAACTATAGAAAAACAGATTTTCCCCAAAATCATCTTTAAATTGACAGAATAGAAGGAAAACTAACCTTTGAAATGCAAAAAGTTGTTGTCACCAATGCCAACACAACGCCTCCACAAAATTACGAATAGCAACACAATGCCTCCAATGCCAATGTAATGCCTTCACGAAGTTACCAATGCCAATGCAACACCTCCACAAAATTACCAATAGTGACACAACGCTTCCAATGCCAATGCAATGCCTCCACGAAGTTACCATTGCCAACGCAACACCTCTAGAAATTTGCTCTAACAAATACCAGAAAACTTGATGTGATGTGATGAATAGAAACAATCATTCCTTTTAAATAGCGTATATTGTCTGATTGGTTTACTGTTTAATGAATGTGGGATTAAAATTTCAAATTTAAAATATTTACATTTAGTTTATTATAGTTCATACTATAGTTAAAATACTTATTATTTGCATGTAGTTATCATAATTAATATTTTATTTAATATTTACATGTAATCAATGTTTAAAATCATGGGATTAAATTTTAAAATCTAAAATATGTACATGTAGGTAATTATAGTTTAAATAGTTAATATTTACATCATGTTATTTTTGTAAATATTTACATGTAGTCAATCTTAAACCATTCAAATAAGAAAATTATTTTAGTTTCAAAGACATGCATGAAAGGAATATTTTGTGGATATTTTGAATAGAAAGTATGGTGAAATATTTGAAGACCAACATTTTATTAATAAATTTTGAAATATATTTTAGATGAATATAACGTAACTTTAAAATTTAAAATTTAAAATATTTACATGTAGTCATTATAGTTAAAATAGTTAATATTTGCATGTAGGTATTATAGTAATATTATAGTTAATACTTACATCTAGTCAATATTAAATCATTCAAATAAAAACATTATTTTAGTTTGGAAGGCATCCATGATAGAAATATTTTGTGGATATTTTGAATATAAATATCGGTAAAATATTTCAACATAAACAGTTTATTAAAAAAAATGTTAAATACATTTTTTGATTAATATTTGTACCAAATATATGAAATGAAAATTTTGGAGGGAAAGTTTTTCGCAAAATTTTTTGGAGGGAAATTTTGGAGGGAAATTTTTTCGCGAATTTTTTTGGAGGGAAATTTTCAGTCTTTAAGCTATATATTGTAAGTGGGAGAGGAATTTGTATCATTCAACCTATTCTTGTTGAAAGCCATGGTTTCTTCTGATAGCGAAGTTTTTCTTTCTAGAACATCAACATCTTCGTCATGCAACAACTCTATTCAGAGTGATGAATATAACGGGAGTTCGTTCACCATGAATAAAGAGTCAAAAAATCGACTTGGTCGTTATCCTAAAGATGATGAGAACAAAATTGATGAGGTGCAGCAAAATGAAATTTCTGTAAATCGAGTGCCAGTTATACCACTTACTCTTAATCCTAAGGATTATGAAAGCAACAGTGATGAAGGTCATGATGAAGAAATTCCAGAGTCAAAAGTTTCACTTCGTCGTAATCCTAAGGATTATGAGGACACCATTGATGAAGAGGGAGATGAAGAATATCCACTTCAACTTAATCCTAAGGATTATGTGAGAACAACAAATGAAGAGGGGAATGAAGAATCTGTAGAGTCAAAATATCCACTCTATCCTAATCCTGAGGAGTATGCCAGCACCACTGATGAAAAGGGGGATGTAAAATTTCCAGAGTCAAAATATCAAATTCATCCTAATCGTAAGGATTATGCGAGCACCACTGATGAAGAGGGGAATGATAATGTTTCAGAGTCAAAACATCCACTTCGTCCCAATCCTAAGGATTATGCCAGCACCACTGATGAAGAGGGAAATGAAAAATTTACAGCGTCAAAATATCCACTCCGTCCTAATCCTAAGGATTATGCAAGCACCACTGATGAAGAGGGGGACGAAAAATTCTAGAGTCAAAATTTCCACTTCGTCTTAATCCTAAGGATTATGTCAGCACCACAGATGAAGAGGGGAATGAAGAATTTGTAGAGTCAAAATATGCACTTCATCCTAATCCTAAGGATTATGTCAGCACCACTGAGGAAGAGGGGAATGAAGAATTTGCAGCGTCAAAATATCCACTTCGTCCTAATCCTAAGGATTATGCCAGCACCACTGATGAAGACGGGGATGAATTTCCAAAGCTAAAATTTTCACTTCATCCTAATCATAACGATTATAATTTAACCACTGATGAAGAGGGGGATGAAGAATTTCCAATAAATATAGATTCAAGGCATTCACTTATTCCTAATCCTAAGGATTATGAGAGCTTCAGTGAGGAAGGGGAGGGGAAGGATGAAGAAATTCTAGTGAATACAAATTCAAAGCTTCCACTTATGCCTAATCCCAAGGATTATGAGAGCACCATTGAGGAAGGGGAGGATGAAGAGTTTCTTGAAAATGATAATTTTAGAGGCACAAATCTGAATATTGCATTTTCTCCAAGTGACCATTTCAAAGACACTCATGGTGATGAAGAATTGAATCCTCCCAGGGAAGAATTTGAAAGCATGGGTCAAGATGGTGAAGAATTTCTTTTGAGTCAGGGTTACAAAGTGCCGATGATTCTTGTGAAATTTTTTCTTCAACTGATGATGGTAAAGAAAATTTTCCACGCAATGATGTTGATGAATTTCTTAACTATGTTGAGGATGATGATAGTGGGGATAATATTCCTTCTAATGGTGATGAAACTAATTTTACAAAGGATGATGGAATGATGAAGCCGTTGCAAGAAAATATTGCAACTAGGAGTAGGAGTAGACCTTTTCATATCAATCCAAAGCATTCTAGTTATACAAGGGTGAGGACAAAATATCTCACGACAAAAAGTTCTATCGTTCATTTGATTTCAAGTGAATGTTGTTGAAGGGATTGCTTGAAAAATATAGATTTCAACTTTTCTTTGGAGAAAAGGAAAACATATATGTCAATGAATAAAAGCATGCAAAATTCATATTTAGTGGGTTGCATGCAATCTACACTAGCAGGTTATGATTATCATATTGGGAATGTATTGCTTTGCAGAAAGGCGTTCAAAATGTTGTATTCAATTGGTAATTGTCGTTTGTCAAGTATCCAAGATAGATTGGAAAAGGATCCCACATATTATTTAGAAGCACGTTATAAACGGGAGGTGGGGCCGTTTGCAAATACTGCTAAGACATGGATGAAAGACTTCTTTTCAAATCATGGAGAGTGTATGCCAAATAAAGACACAATACATATTCTAGATAATTTCTCGAGACGAGAAATATTCATGTTATACAAAGATTATGCAGAAGCTGTTGAAGGAATTGGTAATTTTATTACATATTCTTATTTTACAAGGATATGGAAAACTGAATCCAACAATGTTCGTATTCCTAAGAAGACAAGGATGGGGATTTGCAGCACATGTGCTTCTCTTAAAGCAAAAAGAGATAAATGTCAAGGGGCAGAAAGAGGTATGTGTTCAAAACATTGTTTTTTAAAATTTGATACTTATCAACTATAAAAATATATTGATTCATATGTTTATTTTATTTTATGTACATATTCCGTTGTCAAAGAACTTCAAGACCATCGCAATCAACAAACAAGTGAAAGACAAAAGTTGTATAAACATCGAAAGAAGTGTTATGATCATCCAAATAAATATCTGGGATTGATAATTGATGGTATGGACCAAAACAAAACACTTCTTCCACATTTTTTCCGCACGCCAAAAAAATTACAGGAGGAAAATTTCATTCAGTTTCACTTGGTTGGTTGTATGGTATTTAATGAGAAGATGTTTCCAAGAGTTTTCTTCACAACTCCAAATATTCACAATGATGCAAATCTGACCGTAACTATAATCCATGATGTGGTTACTCATTGGTCTGGGATTCTTCCTGAAGTTTTGTATTTACAATTAGACAACACAAGTCGTGAGAACAAAAATCAAGTTCTTTTTTGGTATCTAAACATGCTCGTTGAATTGGGGATTTTTAAAAAGATAAAGGTTGGTTTCCTTCTTGTTGGGCATACTCATGATCATATTGATCAAATGTTCAGTCATTTTTCAGTAACATTGAGGAGGAAAGGTGTTGGGAGCCTGCCATCATTAATTGAATGTATTAAGAAATCGTACATTCCAGAGCCTGTTTTTCATGTGTTTGAAGAAACTATTGACATGCGAAGGTTTATTTTTGGATCGCATGGTGAGGAGAAATGCATTGAACAACTTAACGACATTAGCTTCCAGCATCAATTTCGTATCAAAAAAATTGATGGGATAACACTTATATGGGGCAAAAAGTATTCAACTATTGAAGAATGGGGACCATCATCAGGTTTAGCATTTTTGAAGTTCATTCCAGAGCGTCCAATGTTTTCATCAAAGATATTGTTATTACAGTCAGTTTCCGAACTCCATAATGCACGAAGGCAAAAGAGAGACATAAATTATTCTAAATGTCTAGAGGAAATTAAAAGATGTATTAGAGATACATATGAATACTTCGATGTTGCTAATTCAGTTTGGTGGGAGTCTTTTTTCAGTAATCAAAGTGATATGATTTCAAGATCAATAAATGGGGATACGCTTTTGAAGACTCCTTTTTTTTGGCCACAAAATATGCCAAATGAACATGAACATCAGGAAACACACAATGTTGAACAACAACAGCCTCAAGCTATTATTAATTCCCCACAGGTAGAGGAAAGAGAAATCTATATTGGTTCTAGAAGATCATGTGCACAATGTGACGCCATGGAAGACCTTTATAGGGGTTTTGTGCAGGATCTTAAGGAGGGTTGCATGATAGCAGTGTTAGCAGATGAAGATCCACTTGGCTATCCATTCTAGATTGCTAAGGTTATAAAGGTCATTAATGAAAATGAAGAGATTACAGTTGTTGATGTACATTGGTATGCCACAAGTACCCACCCTTTCAATGGTGTGTACAAGCCAGAGATGGTAGTGGAAAAAAGAATTGGCAGAAAGAGAAAAAGAAAGGGCACAAATATAAATCGTCGCCGCACAGATGTCTTAAAATTGGAGGATGTTGACATACTTGTGTATGACTTCAATTTGAGAAAGGGTGGAACTCTTTGGTTGCAGACCATAAATATTTTGAAGAAATTGCTACCAGAACAATTACTGTTGAAATGGGACTCTGCAGAATGTAGACGTAGATCTACAAGACTTTTGAACTCTGAAATGGTGGGCATGCATGTTGACTCAGATGGAGCACTAGTTGATGAAAGAGAAGAATATGAATCATCTTCATCTACATCGAGCCATTCATCTGAAGATGTAAATTATGATGGTGTGCCAGAACCTATGGCTGATTTTGAATAACTATCTAAGACACTTTTATGTAATTGATGTTTGCATGGTAACTTGAAATAAAAATTTTGACTTCCATCTCATTTTTCATGAAGTTCTGAGACATTTCTATGTTTGTTGGATTATACGTTTTAATTATGAAGAATTCATTTCTTTAGAATATCAACAATGTAACAATGAATTACAAAAATAATTTATGTTATATTCAATGTACCAATGTAGATATTTTAATTATAAGTAAAATAGAAAATAGAAACTAATGTTGAATTTTTAGATTATGCAGTGATATTACCATGATATTATGTATTGTTACCATTTGGTATAAGATACTTTTAAAAGTTTTAATAATTATATGCGTCATTGAAACAGAACACTTTGTTTTACAAAAATAATTTATGTTATATTCAATGTACCAATGTTGATATTTTAATTATAAGTAAAATAGAGAATAGAAACTAATGTTGAATTTTTAGATTATGCAATGATATTACCATGATATTATGTATTGTTACCATTTGGTATAAGATACTTTTAAAAGTTTTAATAATTATATGCGACATTGAAACAGAACACTTTGTTTTGATGCTTGATTTTTAGGTTTTGGTTGAAATTATATTTAAATTTGTCTTATGTTAAGATTTGAAAAAAGATAAGTTTTTATCCTTTAAAATTAAAATTACTCTTACTTGTTTCTGTTCAATGATAATTTTTTCATTTACTTGTTCATTTTTTTAAATTGTTAAGTCTTATAATTTCTCCATAATTTCATTGTTGAAGTATGTTGAACACTTAAGATTGAAAAACTTTATATTTACAACTTGTCATTAAGGTTTTTATGCACTACCAAATTTTATCTTTAAGGTTATGGTTGACAATAATTACAATTTTGGGGTTGTTTAAAGTCAAGATATTTTATGTTTAACAACATGGATGAAAATTGTTCGAAATGATAAGCCCTTCAGACATGTATTTGTTTATCTTTAACATCATCTATCAAAAATGTTAGAAATTCACGATTTTAAAAAATTTCCTAATATGTTGTCTTTAATTCCATTGTTACAAGTGTCAAAATTATGACACAATTTTTTTTTTGCTATTCCAGCATCAACTGGTTTTGTTTTGAGGGTGTTTTTTCAATCCTTTTTTCAACAAACAATTTTTTTTTTAGCATAATTTTATAAAATGTTGAAATTTGACCTTCAAAAAAAACCAAGTGCGTTCTGTAAGACACACTTTTTGTTTTTGGGGTGTTTTTTCATGTTTTTTGAGACTTTTTGGGCTAGAGTTCCCGTTTTGAGGTTAGGTTACCTATTTCATCGGTAACAGTGTTTTAAGGGAAAATTATATTAGAAGCCTCTTCTTGTTGCCATTTTCAACACTCCCTTTCAACAAGAAAGGGATTTTTTGCTACCCCGATCCTTCCTCTGTGGAACTCGAATTTTCCTCTTGAAAATGCATTGGTTAATATTCCTGCATGCTTCTCCTCTGTAGGAATGTACTCTAATGAAATAATTTCCCTTTGCACAAAATCTTTGAGATGGTGATGCCGAATATCAATATTCTTAGACATGTCATGAAAAATTGGATTAACTGAGAGTTTGATGCAACTCTGGTTATCACAATAAATCACCATCAGATCCATCTACTGACCAAACAACCCAATAAGAATCTTCCTCATCTCAATAGCCTCACAATTTGCTTGACTTGAAACCATGTACTTTGATTTTGCTGAAATGAGTGCAACTAATCTATGCTTCCTGTTGTACTAGGAAACTATTGCTGACCCAATACTGAAGATGCCCCCTGATTTTCTCTTCTTGTCAAATGGACTCCCTTCCCAATTTGCATCTGTGAACCTTTGATGCTTCACTCCCTTTGTCCATATGTACCAAATACCAAATTGAGTGTTGCCTCTAAGGTATCTCAACACATGTTTGGTTGCCTTCCAATAGAGCTTGGTAGGCTTAACGATATCTCGAGTAAGTTGGTTAACCACATAACACATGTCCATTCATGTTTTCACCAAGTACATGAGTGAACCCACAAGGTTCCTATAGATGGTAGCTTCTACCACTTCGCCTGAAGAAGAATATTCCTTCCTCCAATTCCCCGCTAGAGGAGTATCCATGGGTTTATTGCTCTCCATGTGAAACTTCTTCAAAATCACTCTAGCATACTTTCCCAATATCTTTGCCAAATTTCCAAACCAATGAAATAATGCAAGAGACCCATATCCTTCATCTCAAATTCTCTTGCAAGATCCTCTTTGCAAGATTTGATCAAATTCTCATCACCTATCATAATCAAATAATAGACATATAATACTATAATCAATAATTTACCTTCAAAAAAAATATGGCAAAGGTTCAGATCTGCTTCACTTTTGGTGAATCCCATCATGGTGAAGTAGTTATCAATCCTGGTGTACCAAGCAAGAGGAGCTTGTTTCAGTCCATACGAAAATCCCTTGAGTCTGCACACATGTGACTTTCTGTTGAAGTTCTGAAATCCTTCCAGCTGCTCTATGTACACCTCTTCCTCAATCACCTGATTGAGGAAGGTTATATTTACACCCATTTGATGTATCTTCCATCCCATCTGTGTTGAATGTGCAAGAATATATTTTATTAACGAGTACCTTACAACTGGAGAAAAGGTCTCCTCATAATCAATTCCCTCCACCTGAGAGAACCCTATGGCCACAAATGTCGACTTGTTTTTCTCAACACTCCCATCTAATACCTGCTTCACCTTGTAGATCCACCTGGATCCTATAACTGACTTGTCCTTCGGTCTTGGGAAAACTTCGCATGCATTGTTTCTAATAATGGATTCATACTCCTCAACCACGACATCAACCCATACTCATTGCTACATTGCTTCCTCGAATGAGGATGGCTCAATCTCTACACTCGTGTTCATAATAGCCATGTATCCAACATATCTATATGGGGACCTTCTCTGTCTGTGTTGTGATGTGGGTGCTCCCACATTCTCTCTAGAATCACGCATCAACTTGTCAACCTCTATGGTGCGCTTAAATTCATCTCTAGATGTCTCTACATGAGTGGGCACTTCCACTTTGTGCTCCTCTTCTTGTGGTTGCTCCACATCTTGAGATTCTTCTTTTGGAGCTAAGAGCTCCTCAACTACATGCAACTGAAGCTCCCTCTCAAGGGAAATTTGCATGACCTTCTCTTCATCGAATTTCACATCTCTCCTTGAAACTTTCATCCTATGAGATGACATGTACACCTGATAGTTGTGAGGTGTATCAGTGTACCCCACAAATATTCCCAACTCAGTGGTTGGTTCTAGTGTTTTCCTGGCATATTTGGTTACATGAAAATAAAATGATGAACCAAAGTTTTTAAAGTGCGCCACATCTGGTTTCTTACCTAAAAAATATTCCTCTGGTGTACTCATCCTGAGAATATGATGAGGACTTATATTTTTCACAAATACTGATGTGTTGCATGCTTCAACCCACAAGTGCAATGGTGGGCCCTGAACATGCAACATCACTCATGTTGCTCCAAAAATAGTTATGTTCTTCCTTTCTACAACCCCATTCTGCTATGGGTTATTAGGTGCTATTAATTCTCGTCGAATTCCTTCTGAAGCACAAAAATTCTTGAATTCATTCGATACATATTATCCACCATTATCACTCCTAAAAGCCTTCACCTTATTCCATGTATATTTCTTGACAAGTTCTTTGAACTCACAAAATTTTGAGAACGTCTGATCTTTCTTCTGCATGAAGAATATCCAACACTAGCATAAAATCATCTATAAAAATAACATAATACCTGTGTTTTTCTATGGAGGCTGCCGAGAACAGTTCACACACATCTGAGTGAACTCTTCTAAGAATCGCCTTTTCTCGACTCTCCTTATCATGAAGGGTAGCTTTGGTGTACTTACCCAATGTAAACCCTTTGCATGTATCTCGCTACTCAAGTGTACCCTTGGGAAGTCTGGTAGAAATATGTTGCATGAGCTTCAAAGTGCCATGGTGTAGATGGCCTAATATTCTATGCCATAACTCACCGATGTCTCGACTCTGCACCTTCTCTTATTTCATGCTCAAGGAAGCACAATCTTCTACATACAATTTGTAGAGGTTCTCTACCCGAACCCCAATATTCTTCACTTGTCTCATGGATTTGTATGAAGGAACATGTTTCCTTTGCTAAATATCATATCATAGCCATGGTATTCTAACATAGCAACTGAAACTAAATTTTTCCTTAAACTAGGAACATACATGGAATATTTTAATGTGAGAGGAGTACAAGACTCCATCTAAAAGGTAGCAATATCTACCTCCCATAATCTCCCATCTTGATGTGCATCTAGAGATCATTTTCCTCCAAGTTGATGAAGAATTCTTTGTTGCTGGTCATATGGAATGAATTTCCACTATCAAGGTACCACACATAACCCATCACTGATGACACCATGCATGTGATGAGACTTAAATCCAACTCGAATTTTCAAGAAAGAGCTTCACTCGCCACTCCTCCTAAGGGCTTCTTTTCGGCCTTCTTGTGTGGACACTTTGTGGCATAATGTCCCAACTCATGTCAGTGAAAACATTTAATCTTCGACAAGTCCTTATTCTTTCTTTCCTGACTAGAATATGATTTGGAATGATATTCCTTCCCCTTCCCTTTCTTTGCCTTTCCATCCAAGGCACAGTTCTCCTCATCATTAGTCTTTGATGAGGATTCATCTTTGGTATTCCGTTGAATCTCTTCTTGTACCAAGCTGGGCCACAATCGTTCCCACTTTGGTAGCTTCTTCCTCCCATTAATCAAATCCTAGTAGTTGTGCAACCTCTTGGGAAAGCCTAAAAGTGCTAGGCTTATCAGATTATCCTTGACAACTATAACACCAACATTTCCAAGCTCATCTCGACATTAAGTGAACTTCGTCGAGTATTTTGGTATTGTGTCACCCTTCTCCATATTAATTTTTTTGAGCTTTTCCTTTAGCGTGAGCTTCCCGTGATCATTTTTTCTCTAAAAAAAATATGTTATGGCCTTCCACATAGCATATGGAGTTTCCTTTCCATGGAGGTTCAAGAAAAAATGATCTCGAGCCTTTTCCAATAGAATCCTTCTTGCCTTTGCTATGTTCTTCTTCCATGCTTCCAGATTTTGAGCATCTATTACTACGGGCCTAGGAATATCACTATATATAAACTCCTTCATCCCTTTGTCTTCCAACACTACTTCCATCCTATCCTTCCAAGCTATGTAATTCGAATTACCCTCAAGGGCATATTCGAGTCTCAATCCACAGAAAGACATCATGATCCTGTTCTTGGTCCTAAAGAGTAGATCTGCAAATTCAATCCACCTGCTCAAAAAAAACTAATATTATTCTCTTCTATAGTTATTCCTACTCTGATACCATGTATAAAATCCACGTAGATTCAAATTGATATTTTTAATATGCTAAAACAAAATACTTGAATTTACTTATCTTTCGTTGTTTTTCGAAACACCTTTTTATCTTTTGTTTACTTTCGAATACCCAATAGAGTTGTAGCTTCTTTTAATTTCTTTGATGTTAAGAGACCTCTCAAAATTTGGGATTGAATTGTCACATTTTCATTTTTTAAGAACTTATCAATAATGGGCTTAACAAGATATCGTATAACACGGTCAACTTTTTTATCTCCATATGTGTGAGTGTCAACATTTTTTAACATTTCATCATCGATATTGATTCCATTTGTACATATGAGAATTAAATTTTAATGGGTATAAATACTCATTAAATTATTAAATTAAAAAATAGATTTTGAATGAAATTGAAATTAATAAATATGTATAATTTCAATAATACACATGACACACACACACGCATATACAGACACATATACTTGGTGATTCAACTTATTCACTTGAATCTCTTTCAACATTTTCAACAACATCATCAATCATTGTTTCATTGTCTTTCAACATTTTCAATCTCATCATCAATGTTACGAGGAATATCTCTCTCTCTTTACATTGAAAAATATTTTTCAAATTAGTTCATCAAATAAAAATTACATTTTGCAATATAGTAGTTAAATTTTAAATATCATTTAAAATACTTACATTTACATAACTGCTTCAACTTCTAGTTTCTTTAACTTCTAGTTGAGATTGACTTTCCCTTTCAATATTTAAGAGTTCTTCCTTCTTTCTTTTGTAATAGTTTCTTGAGTGTTCTCTACGAGCCTCAATGTCTCTTATTCGGTCATCTTTTCTCTTGAAATTTATTTGATTTCCCATGATAATTCAATCTATGTAGATTTTTAAAATCCAACCCGAAAAATTCAATTTCAAAATCTTGCAAAAAAAACTCACTTTCAAAATTTAGATAAAAAAACTACATTTAAAAATTCAGCACAAAAGACTTACTTTAAAAAAAACTCACTTTACAAAATCAGCCAAAAATATTTACTTAAAAAAAGCTCACTTTAAAAATTCAGCCCAAAAGGCTTACTTTCCAAAAAACTCACTTTAAAATTTCAGCCCAAAATACTTACTTTAAAAAAAACTCACTTTAAAAATTCAGCCCAAAACACTTAAAATTATGCACAAAAAAATTCCTTTAAAATTTTAGCTCAAAAGATTTAGTTTAAAAGTTCAGTCCAAATGAGGAAAGAGTGTGAAAATAATGTTTCGGCTCCATTTATTTATATTGTTCGGGAAAAAAGTTTTTTTTTTAGGGTCGCATCATTTCATTTTTGTGGCCAACGGAAAATATAAACACATTTTTGGTTGAAATTTTAAAATAATTCAGCTGAACTTTTAAATTAATTTGGCCGAATTAGTTTTTCGTTTATTTTAACGGACCTCAACGACAAACACAAGTTCGACCGAATGTGTTTTTAGTTCGACCGAACTACTATAACCTACAACTCTGCAAAAACTCGGCTCTAATCACCTTTCTCCAACTTTGGAATGGTTAAACTCAATCAAATTTGGTGAATTTATTTTCCAAAATAATACCATCATTTGCAGAATTGAATCTACTTTCAATAGATATAATTTTTATGGAATTTCATAGATATTTGTTAATTTTAATTAATTTTCTAATAAAATGTGTGCAAAAAAATTCTGAAGGTCATTATGATTCAGTGAAATCAAAATTCAGTATCTTCCAAAATACACTGTAAAAAAATATGAAAAATTATGGTTCATTACATTGGTCCATCTTCTATAATAAGTAGTTTTTAGATTTTTATTTTTTAACGAATATGTTGAGAAACTTGACACTATGATAAACATATTTAAAATCTTTTGCTTTTTCATATTGGTTCAATTTAAAAAATTCTAGTAATTATGATATGCATCAGTTGGTTTCGTAAATATAATGATATCGAAGTAGAGTCTGTCTGGATTGTTGCAACACATTTTTTTTTTAAACGCCAAGTTAACAAAGAATACACTAGTGCCAAAAAATATAAATTTTTATGAATCCCTTGATTTTTAAAGAACACACAATCAAACAATTGCTAAGTTGACAAATCAAATGTGGAAAAAAAAAAATCCAAAAAATAAGTAATAGAAAGCTAATAAAATTTATGAAAAGTTTTTTTTTTAATTGTAAAGTGAAATTATAAACTGAAAAATTGCTTTGCCTTACCGAAAATTGAAGAACTTCTAAAAACGATATTTTTTCTCAAAAAAGGGCAAAACATGTGTGCCAACTTCACATTTTCACAAGACATCAATATGGAGAGAAAAATACACCATGGTTGCATCATTTCAGAAAGATATAAGCTCTATAATTGAGGGGGACTAAGGAGAACATCCAGATATAAATAACATGAGTAAGGGATCTAATGTGAGCTAGAATATGCCACATTGGTTGATTAGGTCTCTCTAGGATTGTTGCCCCTAAATGGGAAACACTCAACACATGTATTTATCTCACAATATCAATTTGTAATACATGCATTTTACCACCTGTAAATTCATATATCACTAACTCATCAATGGATGATGAGAACACCTCATTATAAAATAAGGATGATAAATCATAAGGTGATTTCTTGCTTTGTGATTATAAAGGGACAGATAGTCTAACATCACTTCCCCATCCCTAAACACAATTCTAAATAATTATACTATTAAGACAACATGCACTAATTCATAAGCTACTATTGACTTCGATCTTCAATGTAAAACTTTTGAACTAAGCTTTGATACATGTTTGAAAAACCACCAATTTGGATGTTGAATGGTTCACTTGAAATTAACTTTGAAAGAGAGTATAAATTTTGAAAGTGAACCATTTTTGTGTTTGAACATTCCCCTAGTAATTAATCAACAAATAGGATCACCATTATATTATCAATGAAAAAATAATATCAACAAAGTGCTCTTTGAATTTAAAGACACAATTATGTGTCAAACAAAATTCTAATGAATAATTAAAGAGTGATGAAAGGATTATAGATTCGATGTTAGATATTCCCAAATATGTTGATTTGAGAATAATGGTTGATTTTTATTGAATTACAATTATTTTATTGTGGATCTCATTTTCCATTATGAAATTTCTGAATTTTGATTGAATATGACAACAATTTGAAAATGGAAGCATGAATCCCATTATCCCTTTTATTAGGTGCAAGGTGAGAATGTTGTTAAAGGGTTCCAAGCTTGAGTTTTCAGATTCTTTCTTTTGTTCTTCAATGGTTCATAATTTTATTTGGTGGGTTTTTTGGTTCACCACTATCCATTTTAAATTGATTAATGTAGTGGTTTTGGTTGGCTATTAACCATTTCGATTTCATCATTGTACTCCCACCCTTTAGTGCAAGGGAGTTTATTTCTCTTTGACTTTTGTTTCAATTTAAAATTTATGTAGATTTGGGCCCCAAACATGGCCGAAATATTCATTTGGAAAACTATTTGAAAGTTTTATGCTTTTGTGATTTCTCCATGCAAATGTGTAAGTTTATCTATGTTTAAACTAAATAGTAATACATATGAAAATTCTTGCCTTGTTGATTTTAATTGTCTGCGATACATTCCGAGTGTGATACCTCACTCCATGTATGTAATTATATCGGAGCTCGTCCACGTACCTTCAGGTATATACGACGATGTTCTAGTACGATAAGTATAAAGGGGTACTCTCACTATGCGGTTTCGCATTAGACAATGTTAATATGGACTTGGGCCTCCACGTACCTTCGGGTATATTTGGGAGGAAAAATTTAGGTTGCTATCCATCCATATTGAACCAAGTCAATTTCCTTTTAAATTTTGATACACTGAACACAACATTCGGGGAGATTTCGTACTCGTACTTCTTGGTTCGCCAGGAGGTATTCTGCAGTTCATAGTTTCTTGGTAAACCTTTTTCCTAGAATTGCCCTTTTATTTTGTTTATTTGTTTTTGGTCATAAAATTAATCAGTAATCATGGAATAAGAACATCCCTTTCCCCTTCATTCGCATAGAATAGCATTGAAAGCACCTTTACCACCGGAAGCCACTTCTGGTCGGCGAAGGCGACATCGCTCTACCGAAACTAGTACTATTAGTACCTCTATGCGACATCATCCTCACATATAGTAGAGTTGGCACAAGTTATTTCTACAAATCTTGGTTCATCTACTGTTGTCGAGACGGAGTCGTCACACCTACCTGTGGTCACGATCCATCCAATCAGTGAGACCATACCTCCCGAACTCGACGTTGTTCAACTGGAAGTTGATCCAGATCCTGTCACTTTATTTCTAGAACATCTGAATCCCGAAGTTGATCGACCGGAAGTTGTTCCTGTATCGGTCACCCCACAATCTATTGTAGTCATTGAGTCTCCTATATCACGCAGTCAACCTCCTGAAATATACTTTGGGTCTGACGGCGAAATCCTTCCACCTGGTTTAATTTCGATTAAAGAAATACCACAAGACGAAATGCCTTTAACTCCATCTCATTTTGGGGCGGAACTTTACGTGTACGAGCCTTTTCTTCAATCGCCTGCCTCTGATTTTGTTGATCCTGTGTCTATTATATTTCTCGTAGATCCAATAAGGTATAAATTTGGTCAAAAAACCATGTCTGAGCCAACATCTTTGGTTCGACCATCTATTCTAATTTCGACAACACCTTCTCTTGCTACCCCGTCAATGTTCACAACTTCACCAGAGTCACATTTATATGGTGGCCCTTCCATCCCACCTAGTTACCAATCTTTATCTGGAACCTTCTCTGGTGCAACCTCAAACCTATGGACTTCACCAATGTCATCGTCTAGTATTCTAATTGTTAAATATATAGTGAGTACTGAACGGCTTGATCCTATATACACATCATCAGGGCAATATCAAGCTAGTCCATCTGGGTATATTCCATCCAGTACAATTTCAACTAGACTCCCTGCATTTGGAGAACAATATTTTCCATCCTATTATACTCCTCATGCTGGGGGGGAACCTATGGTCACCCACTTCAACAATACTCTGTCGTTATTTGGTCATCCTAATGTCGGAATGATTTTTTTTCAATGGCAGCCCACTATGCCTAGCCAACCACAAACGATTGTACAATTGTATCAACCAGTTCAACCTATTGCACCCACATCTATTCCACTTATTAATACATCTTTACCCCTGTTATAGACTCAAACTATTGTACCTCAACCGTCTTAGGCGGGTCCCTCAACCAAATACCCTCAAGTATTGGGCCCCCAGACTCCAACTCCTTCGGCTAGTTTACAACAACCACTTGTATTCAGAATCATTTATTCACAAGCTGGATTACCATATTATGGGATGTCGTAGCCACAACCAGGTTATACCTATCATTAATCAAATCCAAGCTATCCTAGTTTGGTTATAATATTGGTGGAAAGACCCCTTGGCAACCACAAGTGCAAATGCCACAACCTTCATTTCAACAAGTAACGTATCCAGGTTTTGGTCAACATAATCCTCAAGCGTTTGCTTATAAAAAAAACCCCTATCTGGGTTACCAACAACATATTCCTTATGCTAGTGCTCAAAGGTCTGTTTCCCAAGAAATTCCATCATACCCTGGTTATGCTCAACCCGACCTCAATCGACAGTTTCCCTTTATTGCAACTTTAGAATTACCATATTTAAACCGGCTCACCAATGATCCAATCAACTATGCTCCTTGGTCACCGGTAACACCTCATAAATTACCCTTGGATATTCCTAAGTTCAATGGAAACCCTAGGGAAGACCCGTCGACTCATGTTATGACTTATCATTTGTGGTTTTCATCTAACTCTCTAAATGATGTCTCTGTTCGACTACGTCTTTTCCAGCATATGCTCACTGGTCCGGCTGCCAAATGGTACATTGAGTTACCAAGAGCTTCTTTCGATAATTTCACTGCCCTAGCTACTGTCTTTCTGACCCACTTCCAATTACCCATATGATATGAAACTAGAACAGAACTCTTGACTAATTTTAAACAGACTAATGCTACTCACATTTCTGATCATATTCATCAGTGGTGTCATCGTCGTAGAATGGTTCAGACATTTGTTCCTAATTAGCTCCTTGTTGAGTGGTTCATTAACTCCCTGTTACCATATATAACTAAGGATGTGGCTAAGGGTGGCATTGTCACTGAAGAGCAGGTCATTGCTCGTGCACAATATTTAGACTTGATTTATACTAAGTTTGGCATGCTCTACGAGAAAATTCCCAACGCACTGCGATCTAATTTTATTGTTCCTCCTTCATCAAAGGACTCTCATTCCGGAGATGATATGATCACTAGTACATTTGGTGGAAATTACGACACTTTAGTTCCGACACTTTTGTCGTATTGTCGGAAATTTCCCCAAATTTTATCAATTTTTCAAATCCCGCCAACAGCCATCGCTATACCGACGTTTAGGGACATCATCACTTTTGCAACATTCATGTATGTCGTCGGTCTTGTGACATTTGACACAAAACATCGGAAGAGCGACGTTTGTGGGACATAACATCGGAAATGCGACGTTGCTAACATATTCGTCGGTCTTGCGACGTTTGGCACAAAACGTCGAAAATGCGATGTTGCTAACATTTTCGTCGATCTTGCGACGTTTGGCACAAAACATCGGAAATGCAATAGTGCTAACATTTTTGTCGGTCTTGCGACGTTTGGCACAAAAAGTCAGAAATGCGACGGTGCTAACATATGCATCGATCTTGCGACGTTGGGCACAAAACATCGGAAATGCGACGTTGCTAACATATACGAACCCATAACAATTATAGGTTGTATTAAATTTTATTATTTTTATTATTTAATTTTATTATTATAAGTTGTTAGACATCATTATTATTATTTTTATAATTAAATTTTATTATTATAAGTTGTTAGATATAATTATTATTATTTTTATTATTTAATTTTTTATGATTATTTTTATTATTTAATCTTTTATGATTATTTTTATTATTTAATCTTTTATGATTATTTTTATTAAATTTTATTATTTAATTTTATATAGACTGTATTATCATTTTCTACACATGACAATTATAGGTTGTATTAAATTTTATTATTTTTATTATTTAATTTTATTATTATAAGTTGTTAGACATCATTATTATTATTTTTATAATTAAATTTTATTATAACACCACCATTGTAATGTTTTTCCACCATATGGAATACTTTGGAATATGATTTGCCACCATAATTAAACCTTGGAACTTTGGGTTAATATATATAATATGTGGAATTATATAATAAGGTTTGGATTAAATACGAATATATATATATAATGCAAATTTTAATTTAAAATATAATTATGATTTCGTATTTAAATATATTTTTTCTCATTAATATATAAATATAAATTTATTTTTACATATAATGTTATAATATAGTTTCAAAATAAACATCACATTAATAATTTCACATTCAAATATATTTTTTAAATAGAGTTTTAACTTATTTTTATATATAAATATAAAATAGAATAAAAATTTTGAAAAATAAATATCCAAAATTATTATAGAATTCACACTGCATTTCAAATATATTAACAATTATATTTTAAATATATATTTTTTATATAGTTTTGAAATAAGTTATTAGATTGGTGAATAAAATTAATTACATTTGAATTTTGTCTAATTTCTTTTTTGGTAAATTAATTTCTGGAGGTTCACAAATCTCAAGCCAAATTTAAACCAGCTAAACAAAAACTCTAATAATTTCATGGAAATCATCTAAAAATTTATTGAAATAACAAACTTGACAGTAGAACAATATGGGTTTAGTTTTATGAGGATCATGTTGGAAGTTATGTTGTTAATTTACATAGAACACCACTTTTTTTGTATAATATTTTTAGTTTCTATTTTTTTATCTTTATCTTCACGATTCTAATTTGTTAAGTTTTTTTTTATACCACATACATTTAAATTATATAAATTTATACATTTATAAAGAGTTATAATAGAAGCATAATAGTTCAATAAAATATAAAAGTTAAATAGTTGGGGTGGCGGGAGGGGGAGGGGGAGAGATTCTCCTAGATCCCGATGGAATATGAAAAATAAAGTACTTATGGGGGCTAGTCCAAAGAATGAACAATCTCACATAAATGTATGGGCTTCTTCCAGGTCTCCAATTGGCTAATGATCGATATGTCTCTAAGTTAGTGATCTTGGGGGATTACCTTATCACTATTCAACACCTTCAAAAAGGTTTTCTCCTGAAGAACAACAATTTATCCCTCCTCCTTAGAAAAATCAATAGTACCCTAAAATCATTCTCTCAAAAGGCTTATTACCACATTTTAAGAAGCCAAAAAAAAGAGGTAGATACACAAATGAATCAAGCCTTCCTTGTTGAAGGAAGTGGGTTAGTATGAGATCAATGACATGTCAGGTTGGAAATATATTAAATGAATAATTGCACTCAATATAATTGTTCCTCTCTCTTGTTTTTCTAGTTGGATATATGCACCATGAGAATTATTTTTTGAAGATTTCCAAAGCCCTCCTTTCTATGCCCCCCGTGTCTCCTCCTATATATGCATATATTCGCATCACGCATAACATTTAGCGTCAGAATCTCGTCATTAAGGTTGAGGTGGTGGTTTGTGGGGGTGTTGGCCACATGCCCATTTACCCCTCACATCTGGAGTCTTATGAAGTTGGACAACACTTAATTCCCTCCTTTTCCTTCGTACCAAGTTCATTGATGGATACAGGGTGGGGAGAGTTAATGAATTTCGTGGTTGATTCGATCCCTCAGGCATGGGAGTTCACTAGTCTAAAGGTAGAATTCATGGTTGGTGTTAATATGATAAGGCAGAAAGTATCAGTTCAAGGGTGTGCACTTGAGAGTCAAGACAACCCTTCTACTAGTTGGTGGGCTCTCCACACCTTTGTAAACTCCATCAATGCTAAGAATTCTTTCAATATTATGTGTCTCTTGCTCGGTGTTCATGTGAACATTAATGTCTCGCTCGTCTCATTCAAAGCGAAAACATGGGGAATTCTCTTGTCTTTTCCTGGCTCAGTTTCCTCCTATGCAGTAAGAAGTTGGGAATATTTCCCTTCCAGGTTGTCAATGGATTTTTGTAAATCTCAAGAAGTCAAGTTGGAATTTTTTCCAGTGGGTGTTGAATTTCTCATCTTCGAATTTCAAGATTCTTCACCACCCTATGCGCATCCTACAACATTTTCCATGGAAATAGGTGTTACTGTGTTGAGGGCACCATCACTGGTGTAGCTTCATGCATCCCAAGTCTTGCACAATTTTCATACGCACAATTTTCCCTGCATAAATACTAACTTCTTTGGTACCCTTAGTTCTATTTTGCTTTTTTTTCTTATTTGGACAACTCCCTCCCTTTCTTCCAACTTGTCTCTTTCCATGTAATTCCGATAAATTTTGGGTCTCCTCCTTGTGTAGGCAGCTCCCCTAGCTCAAACCTCTCCCCCTCTATTTCCAACCTCTTTTGGCTCCCTATTTGTGGTATCAAATCACACATTGTATCTAATTTTGTGTTCCAACACTCGATTTTTGTCCCTTATGGGGAACAAGTTGCATAAGATAGTACAATTTTATGTCCACATCCCCATTATTTCCATTTATACCAATATTAATGCATAACTTTTCAATCATAATATAATATTAAATTTCGTTATTACTTTTAAAACACTCCTTAAGTACCTCTTTTCCACAACAAAATGGCATAGGTAAGAAAAAGTTCTAAAATAAATTAGACTCGACATAATAAAAACAATATGCAAAAACTATAGTTATAGCTTACATACCCTTACCCGGGCCAACATTATATAACTCTACTTCACTAGGATGAACATTAACTAAGGCTTTACGTATGCATCCACCAAATCTGACACATCAATGTAATCCCTAATACATGGACCTTCAAGAGTATTGTGACCGCACGGGTGCCCTGTGCATGTTCGTGTGGCCCGTTTGCCGGTTTCTCCCTTGTGCCTTTGTTTGGTCATGTGTGTCGTGTCGCGTCGTGTGAGGGTGCCTGCCCAAATGCATTCGGGTTGGGTTAGGTCATTTCGTTTGAGTGCGACCGTATCAAATTTGCTAAGTTGTGACCACAAGGGTGCCTTTTTCACATCTGTGCGACCTGTTTTCCATTTTCTCCCGTGTGCCTTAGTTCGGTCGTGCACGCTGTGTCGCGCCATGTGAGGGCGCCCTCCCAAACGCGTTTGAGTCAGGTCGTTTCATTTGAAGGCAACCATATCGAATTTGCTAAGTTCTGACCGCATGGGTGCCTTATACTGGATGTTCGTGCGGCCTGTTTTCCGTTTGCTCCCTTGTGCCTTCGTTCGGTCAGGTGCATTGCGTCATTTCATTTGAGGGTGCCCGTCCAAACCCGTTCGGGTCAGGTCGTTTCGGTTGAGGGCGACCGCCCAAATGCTTTCAGGTCAGGTTGTTTTGGTTGAGGGCACCTGCCCAAATGATTTTGTGTCGAGTCATTGCGGTTGAGGGCGCTCGTATCAAATTTGCTAAGTTGTGACCGCATGGGTACCCTGTGCACGTTCGTGTGGCCTATTTTTCAGTTGCTCCCTTGTGCCCTCATTCGGTCGTATGCGGCATGTCGCGTCGTGTGAGGGTGACCACCCAAACGCGTTCGAGTCAGGTCGTTACATTTAAGGGTGGCCATATCAAATTTTCTAATTTGTGACCACAGGGGTGCCTTGTGCACGTTCGCGTGGCTCGTTTTCCGTTTTCCCCCTTGTACCTTCGTTCGGTCGAGCGCGCCGTGTGAGGGCACCCACCCAAACGCGTTCGAGTCGGGTTGTTTCGTTTGAGGGTGGCTGTATCAAATTTGCTAATTTATGACCGCATGGGTGCCTTGTGCACATTCATGTAGCTTTTTTGTCATTTTCTCCCTTGTGCCTTCATTTGGTCAGTCACGCCGTGTCGTTTCGTTTGAGGGCACCTGCCCAAACATGTTCGGGTCGGGTCATTTCTGTTGAGTGTGCCAGCCAAAACGTGTTCAGGTTGGGCCCCCTAAGCCCCCAATCCATAATCCCTTAACTACTAACTCATTATTCGACCCCTAACCCCTAAATGCACCTAAATCCCCTAACCCCTAACCCCCAATCCCCTAAGCCCTCCAAATTCGAATTAGCTTTGAAGAAGTAATTTTTTTATGCAATATGGTTTGTAATTTATTTAAATAGAGGTATCTTCTCTAGATTTATTTTTTAGATCCACAGTTTCATTTACTAATTTTTTATCAAGGCATATGACACTCTTCATGTCTATGGGATTTTTATCTTGAAGCTCATTATCTATATGAGTATTTGCTTCTTCAAGGGTAATTTCCTGACGGAGAAAATCGCAATACAGGGTTTAGGGCGCGTTATTGCATTATTGCCGCTTCAAGGGTTTGCTGAACAGATACCAAATCGTTCATTTCTTTGCTACTTATCAGGTTCTTACTTCTGTCTAATTCACTATATACTCAGATCATGAATGTCATCAGGCTGTTTACAGATTATATTATTATTGTATCAACAGTGTAATGATTTATGTGTAGTTATATCTTTCTAGTCAAAAATGTCATCTTCAGAAATATTTTCTTGTCATTTTCAAAATTGACTACTTCATATTTGAGCACAACATGCAGCTTATCTAATACTTTATTGAAGCTAAGAGCTCCATCTTTGGGGCAAGCTGCTTTTCGGGTGGTAAATCCACTATGTGTGGGGTTAATTAACCCTATGCTTACAATGTTTACTGTTTGCATATCGGATTGTGTGGGGGTAGATAACTTGTATCCATATCACATAGGCCCCCCCATTCACTTACGAAGGTTCCTCAAACTCTACCCCCAATTTGGTTGATCTTGCTCAGCTTGAAAATTTTTAATTTTCATAGATGATTGATTTCCTCTTGCTCGAATGCAAAAGGAAGATGAATTTCATCTTTTTCCTCCATAATTTCCACATTCGACATCTATTATAGCTATTCATCTATGCTCATCTGGAATCACCACAAGTTGTACTTTTTTTTTGCAATGGATTCTTGATGTTGATCTCCACAAGATTTCTCCTCCTCAAAAAACATATCCTGGTTGTAAGCATGGTTGTGGTATGTTGATGTTTAGACGAAACCTAGAACTTGTAGCCCTTGATCTGCTAGGGGTTACCTTGATATTAATGGTGGTGTATTCATAATCCTTCTCAATAACCCATAAAGGGTCAAGGAAATTGACAAATATGTTGTCAAGTTTTATCTTATCCATCTTTGGGGCAAGCTGCTTTTCTGCTAACTCCACTTCTTTTGATCTCAATTTTTCCAATTGCTTCCTTCTCTCATATGATACCCGAGCCTTTGCCTTTCTCTTCCCTTCTAACCAATGAGAACACAAGAACACCTATTTATATAAAAGCACCTATAATACTTTTGTGGGTTTCACTAATATCCCTTTAGTTAGTGTGTGCATAGTATCCTAGATCCTAAAGTGATTCCTGTACAATGATAATCCACTAGGTGTAATTGTTCTTAAAAAAACATGCATGGATAGATGTCCCATTTATGGCCAAGTTCCACCAAAATGGTTCCCCCTACCTACCTAGTAACTACATTACATTTATTTCATGACAAGACTACTACCCTACAACCCACCAAATTTCTATCATATCCTTGACGTCAACAACAATTTGTTGTTCAAGATATAGCTAAGTTGGAACAAACTTAGCTCTAGAGCTTAGGATATTTTTCCACCTCTAATGTTTATAAACCAATAGATATAAAATTTCTAAAGCATGTGGGAGCCCTTTAAGTATCACCTTTCCTATATTGACTCCATCTTAAAACTCATGGAAAATGTCCATAGATGAGTTATCCTTACTAAACCAAAAATCTCATTGAAAATAATCATTCATACCATAACATTACTACTTCCCTTTTAACCACATAAAACTTATTTTTAAGTTACCATAATTCATCTTTAATATCACATAATTATATTAGAAAATCAACCAAAATCTCTAGTTTATGAAATAAAAATTCACCAATTTTATATAATTAATAATTTAAATAAATGTCTTAGATCTAATCTCATTAATAATTATTTATAATCAACAATACCACTTATTTACCCAAACCCCTTATTAACCCCAAGAAAAGTATCACACATTTTATTTAATGGAATTTGAGTGGCCTTAAAAAACACACGTATTTCATTTCAAAATGTCAAAAATTTTCAAATATCAAAAGTTTTAATTTCCCTCATTCATTTCCCTCTTCAAAATGTAAAAAATTTTCAAATATTAAAAGTTCTAATTTCCCTCGTTCATTTCCCTCTGATTGCATGGTTTGTCCAGGGAAGGAGGGAGGATGCAGCCATACTGTCACCGGTTTTTTAGGAAGGATGCAACCATACTATTGCAGGTTTGGAGGAAGGATGCGGCCATACTGTCCCAGGTTTGGAGGAAGGATGTGGTAAGTAAATAAATTGATCTTGAGTGCTTGTTGTAGGTCTGATTTGATAAATTTGGTTGAAGTTTGGTGATTTATTTCCTTCTACAGAAAGAATCTGCTTTGATACATCGGATCCCGATTGCCTTTGGTCCGATGATCAACAACAATTATCATAATAGTCTTGTGCCTTGTATACAAACATCAATACTTTCCCTGCGGATTCAAAGGCCCTTTATTCAACCCCAGGCAGTGGGATTTGGAGAAGTAAAATTCAAGGAAAAGTGTTGAAATCTGAAGATAATGTCGTCAAATGCCCTGGACAAGGTAATCCATGTATTCATTCAATAGTCCCACTGAAAGATTTATTTCTGTAATGGATTTCCCTAAATATGCAGTGCTTTTCATTAAGTTTCTCTGTTTATCCAATGATAATGCAATTCCCTTTAGGTTTCTTTGGTTTTGATAATCCAAGCCACCTTCTCCAAGTTTCTTCGATAGATGATCCTTCCCACTGTCCTAGTTGGCCTACAGTCGCTCGCCATACTACCCAGATTCGTTTGATGAAAGGGAATTCTTGGAAAACGTGAATGATCATTTCCTCACTGTTTTTGTACAAGGGGCATCAACTAGGCCCAATCAAATACCTTCTTTGAAGCACATCCAAGGTTTAGATCTTTCTTTCGGCACCACATAAAATTTTTTGCCTTGGCTGGTCACTTAGATTTCCAAAGAATTTTCCTCCACCACTTTAACTTTGCAGGGACTTGAACTGCAATCACTGTGATGTATCCAAGCTTAGGGACATATTCACCAAAAGGAGAGGAACTCTAGAGAAGCTTGTCCTCTCTGTCAGTTAATCAAATTTGACGAGCATTCAGAGCATTTACATATGCATTCCATGATTCATGAAAAGCTGCTTCTAATCCCAACTCCCCAGCACTCATCCATCCATGTCTCCAATTGGTTGTCGATGTGTGCAATTTTGAACCTAGCGTTGTGCTTTTGTTCAGTATATCAGCTATAAATCTACTAGGAATTAATTTCCAGGTGCTAGGTTCATAATTTAACACAAACAACAGCACCAATATACTAGAAAACAACTCTGCAATGCTAGTATCTGTTAATATTCATTCCTTTCCTTTGTGTTGGTCCAAAAATTAGGTGAAAAGAGATTCTATTGTGCAATCTTCACAATCAAACCTGATTTCATGTCATTTATACATAACTTCTTGGGCATAAAAATATGGATATCTTCATGTTATAAAAACTGGTAATATTGTATTTGAATGCTGGTTCATACTGTTGTCTCTGTCAACAACACTCAGTGTTTACAAACACCTATTTTACATTATGTATTTTCCAAACAGTACCACTCTAGGCACAAAAACAAGGCAACAGTTAGCCTTAAAGGCATCGTCCGTGTCACATGAAAATTAGGTTTAGGAGCGGTGCCTTCTTTGCTGGATTTAGCACAAAGAATCCTCCTTCTGTGAGATTAAATCAAATTAATCCCATGAACATTTCCCCTCTATGCAAGCAAATCAGTCACAAAGAAGCTCACTTATAGTTCACTCTTTGCAAAAAATAACAACGACATACAACTGATCATTTGTATTCATAACTTGCCAAGGAAATTATCCTTGAGAAAGCCATCAATTAGCATTGTCCACATCCCTTCGTCAGGGTTATGTCCACTTTGCAATGCATTGTCAAACAACCTTTCTGCTTCTTGCACCTTGCCTTCTTTACAAAGTCTAGGAATCACAAAATTGTACAAAGATAGTTTTGGTTCATAACCATTTTCAACCATTCTATCCAAAAGCTCCAGGCAATAGATGCAGTTTCCCTATTTACAGTGCCCATTAATAAGAGCTATATAAATTGCTTCATTGGGACAGAGGCCTCTCTCTAACATATTTTTTATTAGCTGGTCTACCTCAAGGAGTCTGCCTGATTTGCATAATCCTACAATTAAGGCACTATAAGTATCTACAGTAGGTTGAAAATTCCTCTCCATCATTTTTTCAAGAAGCTTAAATGCAAGAACACTTTTTATTTCGAGTGGAATTCCATCCAGGTCATGAATTTCATCCAAGTTATCAAGATCCAAACTACCTACTGCATCCTCATCAGGAATCAAGTGTTCTTTTTGTATCTTGTTTTCTTGAACTTTACGATTCATAAGCTCACAACAAGTTCGATAATTAGGTTGGCATCCTTCATTTATCATCTTACTTAATAGATCAAAAGCATGATCCACCCTCCCTGATTTGACATTGCCATCAATCAATGATGTGTATGTTACTTGGTTAGGTTGTAAGCCTTTCTCCTTCATTTTATCAATGAACATTTCAGCCTCTTCCTGTTTTCCTTCCCTGCAAATTCCATAGATCAGTGCACTGTAAGTGTAGATATTTGGAGAACAACCCTGCTTTACCATTTTTTCTAATACTTTATATGCAAGATCAATGGCACCAACTCTACATAGTCCATCAACAAGCGTGGTATAAGTCACCAGGGAAGGAGCTAACCCTTCCCCCAACATCTTACCAAAGACATTATTTGCCTCAAGCACCCTGTTTTCTTTGCACAGTCCATTAATTAGTGCATTATAAGTGTATAGATTTGGTTCACAACCATTTTCAACCATCTGGTTCATCAATGCAAGGGCAACGTAAATTTTTCCACACTTGCAATACCCGTCTACTAAAGTTGTGTAAACTATTGTACCAGGAGCAATGCCCTTCTCGAGAATCTCATTGAACAACTCACAAGCTTGATGTAGCTTTCCTTCTTTGCAAACTCCATTTATGAGTACAATATAAGTAAATTCATCAGGCTTACAATGTTTTTTCTTCATCGAGTCAAAAATACTTAAGGCAATATGTATCTGACCCTCTTTACTAAGTCCATCAAATAGAGTATTATATGTCACACTATTTGGGATCAAACTTCTTTGTAGCATAGTGTTTAAAAGCAACATTGCTTTCCACACCTTCCGTACTTTACATAGTCCATTTATCAGCTCATTATAGGTACGAACATTAGGTTTGCAACCACTCTTTTCCATTCTATTGAGAATCTCAAAAGCATAATTGATTTTATTTTTTTGACAATGGCCATTAATAAGAACATTGTAAGTGACCACAGTAGGAACTAAGTCTATTTTCAATATATTTTCGAACATTTCACATGCCTCTTCTAGTCTGCTTTCTTTGCACAACCCACTGATCAATGTTGTGTAGGTATGGATGTTTGGCATGGAACCATTTTTCTTCATTTCATCAAGAATATCAAATGCTTCCTGTGTTCTGCCTTCATCACAAAGAGCTGTGGCAAGCATTGTGTAGGTATGGACATTCGGGCTGATCCCTTTCTCATTCATTTGATCTAGCAAATCAAAGGCTTCCTGAAGGAAATGTGGTTAGTATTACATAGGCCCCTTCAACAAGTTTAACCTAGATTTTGATAAGGAGTCTGCTCCTAAAGTCTACGCCAAAAGGCTCAAAAGAAAGGAAGCAATAGAAGACTGATATCTTGCACCTCAACCATTCCTTCTAATAAAATCTAGAAGATACAACATTTATAATTGGCAATCTCTTTTGGTACTTGTGTTCTTCCTTTTTTGTATGAGTAATTACATTGCTGACCTATTATGCTCATGTCAGTTGGTATCAAACCTCACTTTTACGGAGTTTTGGAGTTCTGCAAAAATGATCATTTGTTATCACCCAGAAAAACCTTTGGAAAGAATGTAATCCAAGAGTCAGAATAACCACTAGGGGATGTATACTTAACACAGAATCCACCCTGTCAAATTTGAGTTTTAAATCCTACACTTCTACAAGAAGGTCAACACTGGGCAGAGTTCCATCTGCAAATAGCTTCAGGTTGATGCCAGAAACACCATATCTAGTTCAATTATGCACAAGGGGACTGAAATTTTAAGCCCTGCAAGTCAAATCAGAGGATTGAACTCATGATTAAAAGAGGAACTTGGAATTTTTGAGCGGTTGTGAACATCGGTATATGATGCTAAATTCAGGCAGAAAGCACACAGAAGATGGAGGGTGCTTGATCACTGGTGTTGAGATGGATTTTCATCATACTAAGTGAAAGCTAGGTTCTCTGCTCTTATTTTGACTTCTAATTGAGGAATGCATGCATTTGTCATCATCTATTTCACATTTGTATCATGATTGGATATATTTGATGTGCTGGTTTACCCCATTATATTTCTGGAAATGACCAAATTATGAGATCCCCTTTTGCCCATCTGTAGGCCTTTTGTAGCATAATATATACATCAGAGTAGATTGTGTCAAAATTTTATACCATGATCCTGGAGATTGCACTTTCTCTGATCTGGGAAAAAATTATTTCTTTGTCTGTTGATAAGTTGTAAACAAGCAAACACGTGAAACTTGGATGTGGACAACAGGACTTAACAAGGTGATGGTTCCCTTTGGAAATTTCCTCATAAATCAAGGGCATGTTAAATAGTGGTTTTGAGTAAAGCATCAAATCGATGCAGTCTTTAATATATTTTTCACATGTCTGCAATGTGCATAGTGTTTCATATCAAATGCGGAAATAACATTGAGCAAGAGATGAATTTTTTACATACAAAGACATTAATTTACTTCCCAAATTACCAATTGTTTCAACCCAGTGATGCATGGGTAAATTCAAAAGGAACCAGTACTGATATGCTAGAGAGCACATACTTTGAGGAAATGATTAATCCATAAATCAAAAGTATATATATAAATAACATCACGTTGGAATTTACCCAAAGATTTCTTGGTAAGAACTATAATTGATACATCAGGTTGGAAAATCTTTTGATTGATCCTTGAGTTCGCACATTAATTTCAACAGTCTCCTTAGCATTGATGGATGTGGGGGAAGCCCATGATCTATTTTCATTGATAAGGCACATTGCCCAATTCTCCTCTTGAGTTGGAGCTAAAGGTATTAGGGATTAGTTCTCTGCCATTATGTGAGATTGTATGTTGTAAGTAACGTAGTATCACCTACGAGTTTTGCACACACAAGTGTGGACATGCAAACACAAATAAGAATGAGATCAGAGAGTGGATTTATTCATTTTTTTATGCAATGTCTCATTTGTTAGATGTTATTGAGCTATAATATATCTAATTTCCGAATATGACCATTATCCCAAGCATGCCATCATAATGGTCGTTTTACCATGATCGTTCAAGATAAAATGAGCAACGTTTCATACTTTCGTAGTCGCTCTTCTGATTGTTTCATTTTTTTTAAATATTTTTAAACTTTCGTCAGAAGAGCGACGACTCATTTTTTAACATATTTTTACACTTTCGTCGGAAGAGTGACATTTCATAAGTGTTGGAAGAGCGACGCTTTTAACATCAGAAGAGCGACGTTGCATTTTTTTTAAATATTTTTAAACATTCATCGGAAGAGCGACATTTCATAAGCATCGGAAGACCGACACTTTAAACGTCGAAAGAGCGATGTTGCATTTTTTTAAAATATTTTTAAATGTTCGTCGAAAGAGCGGCGTTTCATAAGCGTCGGAAGACCGACGCTTTAAACGTCGGAAGACATAACGTCGGAATTGTGATAGTGGTTTGAAAAATTGATAAACGTCGGAAGATGGATGCTTTAAAAATTGATATTACGATGTTTGTTTTAAAACCTGATAAGCATCGGAAATGTGATAGTTCGATATCATCGGAAGACCGACAGTTGTGGTTCGTCGGAAGACCAACGCTTATAAAACATCGGAATAGCGACGATTTGGATAACGTCGGAAGAGTGATGGAAGTCTAGAAACTTCAGAACAAGTGTCGCTCTTTCGACGCTTTATTGAAGTGTCAGAATTGCGACATAATGGCTAACTTACGTTTTTCCCCGCCTCAAACTGTCGCTCTTGTGATGCCTATGTGTCGGAATAGCAATGAATTGGCCGTCAGAAATTGGGCCAAATGTGCTAGTGGATCGGTACTTCAAGCACACATCACACTATTGCATCTGATCCTACACCTTCTTCTGAAATTCATGTCGTGTCATCTAACAAGGTAAAAAGTGACAAGCAACCTGGAAGTAAGAAAAAATGGAAATCGAAGAAAAAGCAAACTTATACCGCACAAGAAAGATCATCTGATCAATCGAATAGAAGTTGAAAACCTCGTTACCCTTGCATAATCTGTAATGAGGAACAATTTGTTCGAGACTGTCCTCACCGCACTAAAGTCTAAAAAATGGTTAAGACTTCGCATGCATCAGCTGTGTTGACAGATCCATTTCCGAATTCGAACACAAATTTGGTTGCTATGGATCCAGCTTCTAGTTCACAAGTTATTATGTTATCTGTCACAAAACCATTGACTGATGTTTTGGTGTCAACGAATAATAAAGATTACATTAGTCAGGGTACTGATCAACCTAATACCTCGACCACAAATCCATCTACGGAATCAATACCACCACCTTCTATTCCTAAATTGACAATCAAGCCACCAAAGGGAGTCATTCATAAATCGACATTTAATCCTCGAGCGAGAGCTGCTAAAAATTATAATATAGTTGAATATTTGGCTCAATCCCCTTCAACTATGTTAGCACTTGAGGTACTACAAAATTTTCCCTCCTAGAAACAAGCTTTGTTGTCGGCAATTGGTGGAATTGATCTAACTGATTCTAATCTTGTAGTCTTTAATAATACGAGATATGTACCATAAATACCTCCATAATTGGCATTCTCCATCCAGGTAAATGTTCTAAATCACCTTGTTCAACGTACTATTATTGATGATGGAGCATCTACATGCATTCTGTCTCTAAACTGTTGGAAGTCACTTGGCTCGCCGTGCCTATCTCAATCGCCAACGATGTTGAAAGCTTTCAACGGATGTACATATAAGCCTTGTGGTATTATAAATAACCTGCATGTTGAACTAGGAGGAAAGATAGTGAATGTTGAAGTTGAGGTTGTTAACGGACCCCTTGACTACAATTTTTTACTCGGAAGGCCACGGGCATATGTTATGACTGCGATCGTCTCTACATATTTTAGAATGATCGCCTTTCCACATAAAGGTTTCATCATAGTCATCAATCAGATATCCTTCTTTGCCACTAGTTCCCAGGTAACTGGAAGTGTTCTGTTAGTTCACGCACCCCAACTCGCACTTCAGAACATTGGTGTATGACTCTTAAAGGATTCCATTCTCATGGGAACCTTTGCATTACCGACGCCTGCGACATCGGCAGAAATTGCAAGTATAGAGACCTGCTACATGATCTCTTCCACTCCATCTGGCTTAAGGAAGAGTACGGGTGATTCTGAAGTTGTTACATTGGATGAGTTTCTGTCACCCAATCCAATTGAGTTGGCATAGAAATCAATCTATTTGGCTTGGGCGGCAAATCCGAAATCATCATCACTGATTGTTTGGGTTGATCGTTCATTAGATTATGGTACTCCATCTGATCCTTTTTCCTCAAATTTCTAGAAATATGAGAATATTATGAAAACCATGATGTCATAAGGAGAACCATGGGAAGATCATCATCATCGTTCCCATATTCTAGATTATGAAGAATATAATCTTAGTGAACTATATCCCCCATCGATCAAAACATTCTTTTCGAATTCTTTTCCTATTAATGTAATCGATTCTGAGAAAAAATTTTCAAATATTGAAGAAACCATTTCTATCGATATTTCGACCAAACCTGGCATACTAGAAAACATTAATGTCGGTGTGAATTGTTCTCCATCAGAACTCGAAACGTATCACTATCTCTTTCGTGAATTTTGTGATGTATTTGCTTGGTCTTACAAGGAAATGTCAGGCATAGATGCTAGTATCGTTGAACACACTATTAATATGTACCCTGATGTCAAGCCGATACGTCAACGCCTTCGTCCTGTTCATCTGAAGAAGGCCACTACCATTGAAACAGAAGTTGAAAAAATTTTGTGTGTCGGTTTCATTTACCCTATTCCACTAAGTGAGTGGGTTTCCAACATTGTTCTCGTCATGAAAAAATAAGGAACCATTAGAGTGTGCGTCGATTATTGGGATGCCAATATTTCTTGTCCAAAAGACAACTGTCCTACTCCCTTTATCGACCAGATTATTGATGATTGTGTTGGATGTGAAATATTTTCATTCATGGATGGATCTTCCGACTACAATAAAATAAATATCCACCCAGAGGATCAATATAAGACAACATTCATCTATCCCTGGGGCACATTCGCTTACCGTAAACTACTATTTGGTTTAAAGAACGTTGGGGAAACTTTTCAGAGAGAAATGGATTATGCTTTCAATGACATCAAGCACATTGTTCAACGCTATCTAGACAATCTACCCACACATTCACGAAATCAGACTGATCACCTCATGCATTTGAGAGCTATATTTTTATGCTACCGACACTATAAAATATGCCTCAATCCACATAAATGTGTGTTTTGTTTTGGTTCTGGTTGTTTTCTTGGATTCATCGTCTCAAAATAAGGAATTCAAATAGACCCAATGAAGGTCCAGGCCATTCTTGATTTTCCTGTGCCATCAAATTTGCTTCAGTTACAGAAAATTCAAGGAAAGGCTAACTTCCTAAGGAGGTTCATACCCAATTACATCGAAATGGCTAAAGGATTTACTCAGCTCTTGAAAAATGGATTCCCTTCCATTGGGACCAAGTTGCGCAAGCTTCTTTTGATGTTGTTAATGATACTCTTGTCTAGGCGTCATTAATGTATCCCCCCAATTATCAGAGTGATTATTCCTTATATATTTTGCAGATGATACGACCATTTTTATGGTATTGGTCCAAGTAGAAAATGGGATAGAAAATCTGATCTATTATTTGAGTCGTAATCTCAATGATACGAAAATGAAGTATTCATACGTAGAAAAGCTTGCCTTGGTAACTGTTCAAGCTGTCCAAAGATTTCGCCACTATATCAATTTCTGGAAGACCATTGTCATTTGGGATTGCAACCCCATGAATTATATCTTATCACGTCAATTCCTTGGGGGGGAGTATCCAAAATGGATTGTCATTTTGTAGGAATTTGATTTGGTATTCATCAAATCCAAGTGAAAGAAATCTTTAGTTTTGGCTGAGCTTCTTTGTGACCTTCCCTCTGATAGTAGTGCTATTACGTCGGAACCATCTATTCCTGACGAATCTCTATTTATGATCGGATCATCTAATCTTTGGTATGGGGATTTTATCATTTATCTCTAGACCCAAAAGTTTCAGCCTGATACCTCTCGCTCTGACCAGTGACATATTCGATACCAAGCCAAAGATTATCTAATCGTATGCGATACACTTTATCGTCATGGTTTCGATACCATTTTAAGAAGGTGCCTCACTCATGAGGAGGCCGAAAAGTTTTTAAATGATTGCCATGTTGGGGCTTGTGCTGGACATTTTTCTAGATAAGCTACCACGCAGAAGATACTCCACGTTGGTTACTTTTAAGTTTTGGCCTACCATATTTCGCAACTGCATCCTCACAGTCAGAAGTTGTCATGCATGCCAAATATTTGATCGCAAAATCCACAAAACGCCAGTGCCAATGCATCATGTTGTCTCTATGGGACCATTTTCAAAATGGAGCATTGACTTCATGACCTGCAACTCTCGTTCGTCTGGGGGGCATGGTTATATTATTGTCGCAGTAGACTAATTTACCAAGTGGGTCGAAGCGATGCCTACATTCAACAACACAAGACAAACAACTGCATTGTTTTTCTTTAATCATGTCATTGCATGGTTTGCGGTCCCACAGACTATAGTCACAGATCATGGTAAGAATTTTCGCAATCAAATGATGACTAAGTTGACTGCCAAGTTAGGACTATCACATGATAATTATACTCCTTATTATCCACAATCAAATGGACAAGTTGAGGCTATTAACAAGATTCTTAAATGAATGCTTCAACAAATGATAGGAGTTCATAAACGAAATTGGCATTTAATCCTTTACTCAGCCGTGTGGCTATATCGAACCTCGGTGAGAAACGCAATTGGATTTACCCCCTTTCAATTGGTGTATGGTATGGAAGCTATCTTACAAATCCAATGTGAAAAACCGTTGTTAAAACCCGCAATCGGCTTGTTACCTGACGCCTCTGCTGAGGAAGCGTGTCTTTTTAACCTCATCCATCTTGATGAAACTCATCGTGAAGCCCAATTGGCGAATGAAGCGCATAAGATACATATAAAGGCGCAATACGACAAGCGTGTCCAGCCTCACATTTTCTCAGAGGGCGACTTGGTCCTTATTTATGATCAGGAAACTGATGTAATAGGTACATGGAAATTTGAGACATTATGGCATGGCCCCTATATTTTCAAAAGAGTTCTTGCTAAGGGTGCTTACGAGTTGGTAGATTATGATGAAACTCCATTGGCGCAACCCCGAAATGGGTTGTATATGAAATGTTACTATGCTTAATCATGAGCATAGTAATTTTTTGTATTATATTTTATATATATGCTGTTGATTTTCATTTACTGTCTTAGTTTGTTTTTAGAGTTTTCTTGGCGTTAGTAATCCACTTTACATTTCATCGCAAATGTCTGAATCTTTGGAACCATTTGTTGGGTATGTTGATGGTGCTAGTCATAGTACGCAAAATCTATCCTTTGCAGCGTGAGCCATTTTCGCTCCAAATGGCGAGTTAGTGAGTTTTCAAGGGATTTGTATCGGTAGATCGAAAAATAATATCTTTGAGTATAGTGCGTTGATCTAACTTCTCTCGGATGCCATTTCATTTGGTATTAACCATATCATCATAAGGATAGACTCACAACTTATGGTATTACAACTTAATAGTTTTTATATTGTTAGAAATCCAACACTACATCATATGTTCCTAAGAGTTCTACTTTTGGAAAGACATTTTGATTTCATTCAATATCAACACATTTCTAGAAACTTGAACACATTAACTGATTATTTAACGAATTATGTTATAAACAGACATTTTCAACACATGTAAAGATACATTCACATAATTGAATAGGATTGCACAATAAACATAGGAAAACACTGAAATCAAATAGAGAGATAGTTATAGGTTTTTACAAAATTTGTGCCCAAGACACATTGGTCATCTAACCTCAAAATTTATCCAACATGTCAAAAGTAAACTAGTTATGTTCATGATAACATGCTACTTATCTAGCTATCCTACGTAGTAACCACATCCAGCGGTTAGGAATGCCAATAGTGTGGCATTGTAGTTGCATGGGTAACTCTTTGTTCCGGCAATTCGGAATCCCGAAGGTCAACCCCTCCATGTGATGCCGAAGCTTAATAAGAGTCTCAGCCATATCTAAATCCTGAAGGACTGCTCTCCCGATAGCCCTCTCTGCTAGCTCATCCACCCCATGCTCTGGCTCTCCCACTGGTTGAACTCGACCCACATCTTCATTACATTAAAACTTTGTTTTAGTCTTGGGAAAACATCAAAATACAAAAACATGTATAAACCTTAGAAAAATAAAAAACATGGTCAAAACATTCTTACCAATTTCACCCCACTGAGCGCCTTTTGGTAAAGCTAAGTCTGGATCTCCTCGGAAATTGATGCCTGCATATGCATAGTCATCAATGGCGATAATATGTCGCCTGAACCATCCGAAGAATGCAGTCGAGAACACGATGGATGATTGGCCTGCATTTCTAGCCATCAGTTCTACCCATCTTTTTACCCTTGGATCTCTAGGGTTAGACACACCCAATGTTACATGTTGAGGCTACATCAATGGAATCTTCTCTAAGGCAAAAGAAATAAGGATCTAACCATAGTTGAAATTTTTCTTCCTTCCTCCCTTTGCCTTGCTTAGTTGTTCTTTCATTGAGAAATTATGGCTTCAGCCTAATTGAAAACTGTTGGTTCCATGCACTCTAACGCATACTGCATATAATATCGGTTCTCTACATGTAGTGTAGCGGTACCAGCAAGCTTTGCTATCATGAATAAGATGGTTCTCAATGGAAAATCACAAATGTCACAGATGTTTATTTTCTCATCCTTGCTAGGCTCTGCCCCTGGATAGCAATTTTGCAAAGCATAGTCTCTCAGCATCTCTCCTCTGAGAGCACACCCTGAGAGAGAAATGGGTAGGCCTATCCTCGACAAGCCTGTCAGAAAATATATATCCTCCACTAAAATTGGGACCACTTTGTTCCCAATGTGAAATGCCTCAATTTCTGGATCCCATGCACGAACAAGGAACTCTAGTAGTTCCATTTGTTGCCTCATACCTGATAGATGGAAGTACTTCAATAATCCACAATATTTGAGGGCTCCTATGGTACCTAGATCATTAAGGGAAATCATGTTTTGTTCTTCATGCTATCTTTCTCTCCAAATTATTGTCATTTTTCTCCAATGAATCCCTGAAACATAACCATAAGACTCATTAGGACCCTTTTCATGCAAAAAATTAGGCAAAATTTGGGTACAATGCAAGAATAAAAAATGTGAATTGCGCCCAACGCAGTCTTGGTCAATAGAAAGAGTGTTGCATATGCACCTGAGCTTCATTTCAAGTGCATTCCAACGCATTTTTCGATGCCCAAGGGTGCATTTCCCTCTTTTGAAAATGAATTTACCCTAATGGGCCCAAATCCCTAAAAAATTGCAATGAAATTAAATGAAATGACTACTGAAAGAAATACGGGGTTTATGGCACCAACCTGGATCAAACGGCGATGAAAACCATCCACAGAATCGATCACAATCAATAGCTAAAGTTCGAGGGAAAAAGTAATTTCAGAGCTCCAAAATGCAAATGGTGACATTCAAATGGTAAAAATGAGTAGTAAAACTCTTTTAATTAGTCATTTGATTATTTGAAAATCATATTTATTGTTGTGACTATGTTTTTATTCAATTTTTATCGTGAAACATGTATTATTAATCCATTTGATGTTGTTCTGAACATGTTTGCAACTGATATAGCAGATTCATCATGCACATTTATTTCAAGAATGACAAAAATGAAAAATGACTTGAAGCGCGCTCTTATCTCTTTTTCGAGCTTTGATAACAACGAAAAAGGAACCCCTGGAGTCTTATTTTATCTCTTTTCGAACTGCAATAATGTGAAAATATTTTCGAGCACTTGTCTTTTCAAGCTCGTAAAAGTAAATGAATTGATATCTACTCAATATAAGTTTGACTCTTTTTCTAGACTGAGATAGATTATTTACGAAAAAGGAAAACCTTAGTCGAAAATGGCTAGGAGGTTCTCTTAGATATCATTTTACACTTTTTCGGATCTGAGCGACAACTTTACGAAAAATTACTTATGGAGTTTTCTTTTGTCCTCTTTTTCAAACTCTCTAAATATGAAAAAGGACTGGGATGTCACTGTCGTTAGGCTCGTTAAAACATAAAATAGCGACAGACTTGTCGATCATGGCAGGAATCGAGTTTCATTCATCGCTAGACTCATTAAATTATTAAATAGTGATACATTATTCACCCGAAGGGTTGAATTATAGATCAGCATATGTTACCCTTCTCAGGCTTGTTAAAAAATGAAGAGGTACTGGTCGACAAATGACCGGGGAAAATTTGGGAAAGTGAACAGAACTTTTACGATAGCACGTCGCTCTTGAACATGACACTTCACTCCATCATCGTGACTGTTTGGGTTGGTTAATCTTCTTGACGATTCATTCATACCTATGGTTCATCATACCTTCACTTTGGTTTTCGGTCAATGCTACCAACTCATCTCAGTGTCGTCGATATGTTCAAGAGAAGTCATCCAGTGAATACTCATCCTTCTGCAATACTCATAAACCTTCATTCTCATGACAATCATCCTTAAACATTGCTATATCAAGTCACATTTTGTCTCCGAAATCAGTAACTCTCGTTTCGTGATAAAGTGGCTTCTTGTCGACATCAAATCATCATCCAGGAAGTTTACTTAGAAACATCATCTTCCAGTACCATGAGACTTGTTACAACATCGACAAGATCCTCGCTTCCAGACCTTTGACTGAAAGATTTTGTTTGGCATTCGACATCAAATCATCTATTCACGCCTTACGAAATGTACTGCAATATGTTGAGAGCCATTAGCATTAATGGTGGTTCTCTTGCGTTTGTTAACAACTCACATCATTGGCTGGTAATCAAACGATGTCTTACCACGTTTGACTACAAATCATATATTCACATTCCTGAACTTGTACCCGAACGATCGAGTGAACGAGATAAGAAGATCCTGTATCTAATTTCAACCATCCGGGTTGCGATTTCAGGATTGTTGTACACATCATCTATATGGTGACCTTACATACAGATTGTCATCCGAACATGGGCCTATATCTGTAGGGATGTCTGTATTGGGCAACATTCCAATGTAGGCGAATTTCTTCACTATGTACATATTATTAGATAGTTTATGTGCTGAGCATGGGAATGCCTCCCTCAGCAATTCGTGATCAAGAGGATATATCATGATGTAATGTATTGTAAGATTGATGCAGGTCGCCACTCCGCTTCAGTTCTAGCCCATCACATCATAAAGCATCTCATTCAAAAAATATTGTTATTATTTTGACTTCATGCTTTAGGGGACAACTGTTATAGGTCAATTTGGGAATCATCTCCCATGACATGGTCAAACTGGACATCATCCCCAGGACCAATGAAATAGGGTCTATCATCCCCTATCATTTCAGTTGCTACATGCCCTAAGAGAAAAACAAATCATTCATGAATTCTATTGTGAGATTTCCAAGGTTTGAAGTATATGTTATATCACTTATGAGCTCATTAACGTTGCCTCTCAAGGGACTAACTGCCTTACATATGCAGCTCCCTCCATTCAAGGGTGCACTACAATGCACTTTCCGACATTCAAGGGTGCATTGGTCAAATGGGAGCGAAATTCTCATTGTTCCGGAATCTCCACATGGCCAGTGCCTTCTAGAAGAGTCCATATGTGTCAAACTTCGAATCCAAGTGTCCACCTAACATCTCTGAGCTTGAGAACATGTCTTGCCTATTATTAGAAAGTCATTGATTGAGAAACTACCATCAGTTGCCCTATAAATTGAGCACAGATCCTAGTGCTAGGAAAGGAAGAATTTGGTAAAGAAATGTTGTTGGTTCTCAATTGAGAGAGTGAAAGAAGTGTCATGATGCTAGTGAGATGTTGATTGAGATGAGGCTGGGATGATGCTGGATCTGGTGACATCAAATCGATCATTGCTTGTAACCTCCCCCTTCTACTCATTAATAAAGATTGTTGTTCATTTTCCCATATATGTATATGTTTATGTTTCTATTTCTCATGCAATGGACCCTTGAATGATATATATGTTTCATGTTCAATCGATTTAACTGATTAAGATAATTAGACATCTGTATATTGCAAATATTTTGTTGTTCTCTGTTTATACTTGTAGGAATCAATCTGACGATTTAAGTTGGATTGGAGTCTATGGAAAAAGCGAAAAAAGGAGAATAGGAAGTGCTTGGATCACAACTAGGTTCTTCTATCTTTCTGTGTATCTATTTACTCTTAGAGAAAGTGATAGAAAAGTCTTTAATCTTTTGTTCTAAATGCATAACACTGCATTTAGGGAATGTGATTTATCTGTAGATCATAATTCTGCATAAAAAAATTGTCACTTGAATTAAATTTAACAAATTAGACCCCAATAAAATCATTACAATTCAAAACTCTTTCTTAAAAATAAATAACAAAATCAACACTAATAAAGATCATTAAAACTCTCAAACAAATTTAAAAAAAATTGTCACTTAAATTAAATTCAATATAAATTTAAAATTCTTTTTAATCTAAACTTAATTCATTTAAATACGAATAAAAATATATTTAAATATTAAAAATATTTTAAACCTCCTCCAATTTATAAATTATAATTTTAAACTTTTTAATAAATTAAAATATCATCTAATTTTTAATTTATTAAAAAATTGCAGAAATAAGTAGTTTGAAATAAAAATAAAATGTTAGAAAAACCATATTCTCCTTAATGATTTTTAGATTTATTTTAAATTTTGTTGTGGAATATGTATTTCCTTTACTCTACCTTGCCATTGCAACTTTATCGCTTTTCCTTCCATAATAACAATTTATTATAATATGTCACATGGAACAATATTTCATTTATACTTTTATTGGACATCCTTTTCTTTTTGTCTGCCACAAATCATTATTGATCATTTCCCCGCGAAGCATAAAATGCCAACACACAAAACGCAAAGCAAAGTATAAGATGCGAGCATAAAAGCAAACGACAAAGCATTAGATGCCAACCCGAGAATAGAAAGCACAATTATTCATTCATATAATAATAAAACACAAAGCATTGGATGCCAACCCGAGCTTTAAAAGAAACCACAATTATGCATTCCCATAATAATTGGATTGATGTCTCCTTCATCCATTTCACCAGCATTCATAAAAGTTATTGTTATGTCCCCCACAATGCTTTTTATTGTTCGTATTCTTGTTCTCTACACCACAGATTCTCGAGAGTTGAAGCATAGTTAATTCTCCTATATTATTCAACTGATTTCTCCTCATTTCATACATCCAATTTAATTGCAAATTTCTTCTGCTTAATCTGCTTTTGCTCCACCAGCTAACATATAAATTTGCAGAATTTTTTTATCTGCATATTCATTTTGCTTCTGTTCTTGCTCTGCTCTACTTTGGTCTGAAATTGCAAAAGCCATGGAGATTTTGACTGGAGCGGCATCCAGCACCATAAAAAGTGTTGTTATTGCTCCACTCATGCAGCTCATAGATGATGTTCTTCGCAGAGATGAAAACACTCAACTTCTGCAAGATCAGCTCAACCGTATGAAGGCACTCCTACAAGACATTAACAGTCAGATTGAACATGAGCAAAGAAGCCCCCCGGACACAGTAAATAATTGGTTGCAAAGGATTCACCAGTCACTGGAAGATGCCAAAGGCGTCATAGCTCGCTCCCAACAACATAGATGGTGTTTAGATTGCATTTTTTGCAAGCCCAGAGTCGCTACCCAAATTAGAGGGTGGAATACAAATTTCGATCAACTCTTCAGCAATCTTCAAACAGACTTTTCAATCTTTCGTGATGCTCAACAGATGATATCGTCGGCACCACTGCAACCAGAGCCATTACTTCAGACAGTACCGGAGTCCGGATTTGTGGGATCGGGGATTAAAGATGGCGAGATGCAGCTGCAGAGTTGGCTGGAAGACGAAGATCGCCAGTTTCGCATAATGGGCATTTACGGGATGGGTGGCATCGGCAAAACATCACTTCTGAAAACAATCTACAATGCATACAAGAAAGGTAAGCTGTTCGAAGCCGTAATTTGGATAACTGTTTCTCGAACTTATAACATTGCAGACCTGCAGAGTATCATTGCAGAGGAAATCAATTTAAATCTAGGGAGCATTTCTTCTAATGCTGAGAGCAGTTCTGCTCTTGATATGAGAAAGAGGAAACTCTGTGCATGTCTGAGGGAAAAGAAATTTCTGCTGGTATTAGATGATATGTGGATGGACCTTCAACTGGATGAGGATTTGGGCATCCCCGTGGGCAATGATAGAGGTAGCAGAGTGCTAATCTCTACGCGCAGCTTTGATGTGATCAGAAGAATGGGGGCAGAGGAGTTGTCCATAGAAATGCAAACGCTTTCCAGCGATGAAGGCTGGCAATTGTTCTACAGAGGAGCTTTCAAAACAGGCAGTGCTCCAACAAAAGATATAGAGGATGTGGCCACACAAATTGCGGGTGAGTGTAAGGGTCTTCCCTTGGCTATAAATGCTGTAGCGGCAGCCATGAAGGGTAAGACACGTGTAAATGAGTGGGATGTTGCTCTCAATCAGATGAAAAATATGGATCCTGGTTTTCTAGCATACAGCGGCGTTGGTCAAGGTCTCTATTCGAGGCTAAAATGGAGTTACGATTGTTTGCCTGACTCCGTCTTCAAGAATTGCTTTTTATATTGTGCTGCCTTTCCCGAAGATTGGACAGTTAGTGTGCACAACTTGGTGGATATGTGGATAGGGGAGGGATTGGTCAATAGCAGAGGGACCAGCAATTTAATGGACACGGGTCTCAGCTATGTAGAACTATTAATAGAACGCTGCTTGTTTCAGAGTATTTATGATGATGATCATGGGTTAAGGAGAATACAGGTTCACGATATTCTCCATGACCTGGCAGTCTATATTGGCGAGAAGGAAGAGCAATGTTTCTTTCGGGCAGGTAAGAACCTCAAAAAGTTTCCCGCTCAGAAAGAGATTGGCAATTGCAAAAGAATATCAATTGGGCATAATAATATTTCTGTATTGCCAACAGATTTCAGCTGCCCCAACCTCCTCACTTTGATGTTGGACTATAATGAAAGTTTAACAGAGGTTCCAAATGGCTTTTTAATCAATCTCACCTCTCTGAAACTTCTGGATCTGTCTAGCACGAAGATAGAATCGTTGCCAATGTCACTGTGGCATCTTAGAAAGCTCGAGTATCTCAATTTGAGTGGGACTTTAATCAAGGATTTACCTGAAGACATATGCAATCTATCTCAGCTTCAGTTTTTGAGTCTAAAAAGCTGTAAAAATCTAGAATCCTTGCCTCGTAAGATGGGACAACTTGAAAATCTCACGACTTTAAATATAAACAATTGTTGTAGCTTAACAGGAATTCCCCGTGAGATCTCTCAACTCACATCATTGAATAAGTTATATTTGTGGACATCATATTTGTGGAGATCAGAGACAGAGGCAAACAGTATAATGGAGGTGGAGGTGGAGGGAGTGAAGAGTGGTGTTTGCAGTTTGAGGGATCTCACAAATTGCCCAAATTTGAGGGAGCTTGAGGTACATGTAAAGGCAGGAATTGAAGTAGAGGGAATACGCTCAGGAATTAAAGAGGGGATAATGGGAAGTTGGTTGGAGATGAGGGAGCTGGTATTGGCATTCGATGAGGAAGACGATGATGTGGTGGAGGATCTCCCGCAAGACATGCGGAGCATGAAGAAGCTGCATAGATTTTTGCTTCGAAATTACCATGGTAGAAGTCTACCCAATTGTATTTGCGAGTTTCTACAATTGGAGAGGTTATATTTGCGTAGATGTTTTCAACTGGGGAATCTTCCTCATTTGGAGAGGTTGCCAAATTTAAAGTCATTGTCATTACACAGCTGCACTAAGTTGAAGGAGTTGGAGATCGGGACATCGGGAATTGCCAGGGGATTTCCGATGTTACAAAGTTTGAAGCTGGAAAGCTTACCTATGTTAGAGAGTCTTGCAAGTTGTTCATCAAATGTTGTGTGGAATGAACAAACAATGCCTAAACTTAAGGTCTTGACTATAAGAGATTGCCAGTTATTGAAGGGATTGCCTTTGGGGATTGATAAGTTACCAAATTTGAGAAATATAGAAGTTCAAAAAGATTGGTGGGAAAATAATGATATTGAATTTTTCTTAAAAGAAAAATTGTATCATTTAATTGTATTTATTGAATAGTGTAAAAGCTGGAAGAAAAAATTAATTATATTTCTCTTTTCCATTTATGTATATAATTACAAAATTATATCATAAATTGAGATTTTTATTGATATAAAAAACATTGATTATTTAAGATATTCTGATGATGGTTATTTGTACTTTTCTTGTTTGTTTTCTGCGAGAAAAATAAAATATGTAAATTAATATATCATAAATTAAAGAGAAAAAAGATTATTTATATTTTCTATGGTTTTTTTAATTATTGTGCTTTCAAAGCCGTTGGAGCATTGTATGTTTTTGAAGAACTCGATTTATCCTTCTCAGTTGGCGTTGGGAAAGCTTAAAACAACTATGCAAAATTATTAAGTCTCTATCTTTTCCTCTTCCTAAGTCTCTATCTTTTCCTCTTCCTCGCACATGAGTATAACATATTACAAACATGTATAAGATACCTTATTTTTCATAAATTGGATGAAAGCATTACCAACTCTTCCATCTTTTTCAAGCGGTTTAGCAATTGGTTTCATTTTTCACTTCCATTTTATTTCATCATATATACATGTCTCAGAATCATATGGGAGATAGCCTCTCCAAAGTGGGCTTGAACTTAGACAAAAATGGGGAAACTCCAAGAAAACAAAAAAGGCCACCATATTCAATATTTTCACCTCTCAGTATAGTTCAGAGATAATACAAAGCTGTTCCATAATAGTATACTTGTGTTTTTGACAGTGCCATGAGACTTTTATGACAGAAATTTCTAGCCTTAAGTATCATTTTTGTATATCTGGATTAAGATATTACTTTTGTTGATTTTTTTGAAAAGTTAAAAACAAAATGTTTTTTTGGAAAACATTTTTTTTACAGCCATTTTTCAAAAGATTTATATAGTCCAAGTTTATGCACAAATATGTTTTTGGATATGTAATTTTATTATCTTTAATAAAATTATATACTTATTTTAATTATAAATAAAATTAGTTTTTTTGTCAAAAGAGTTTTGGATTAATGGTGAATGAATATAAACACAGCAATACAATTTCAAGCAAGATTATGATTTTTTCTTGTTTAAAATACATTTTTGAATACATAAATGAACCAACCCTTAACACACTATAATTTTGTTGATTAAATAACTTAAACTTAAAATTTCTAAAAATCTATACCAAATTTTATTTAAAAATAACTGTAAAAAAATCCTAGGAAAAAGACAACTTCTCCTATTAGTTAGAATATGTTTATTTTTTAAAATAAATAATTAATAATATTTTCTTTTAATTAATAATTTTATTTTTAATAATTATATTATAAAATTTATTAATTATGATTAATTTTTTTGGTAATAATAAAATATTAAATTATGATTAATCCTTTTAAATAATTGGGTAGTACAATTATAACATCTTAAGTACTAAATTTGAAAATTAGCTATAATAGTTAAATAACTAAAATGTTAAAAATGTTAAAATTTCCTAATTTTTTATAACACAATTTTATTTCATATTTTAATAAAATTTTAAAAATATTAAACATTAATAGCCATGTTGTTATTTTGTTTGTTTTTTTTTTAAAGAAAAATGACAACTTTCTATTAATAAAAATAAAAAATTACATAAGCATATGCACAAGTGCATTCTTCTATGTGCTAAAAGCACTCATGGTAGTCAAGTTACCAAAAATAAAAGTTATCCAGATAAATTGGTTTTCTCCTTTTTACTTTTTTTCTTTTGAGCTTTGTGCCATATCCCAGGAGATGGAGTAGCCATAACTATTGCTAGCTCCTCCTAATATTACCGGAACTTCCTTGTTGGAATTTGAACTTTTAGAAATGTGTGTTTTCTTTATTCCACACGAACCTTGGCTATTTCCCTTTCCCTCGTGTTGATTTCTAGGAGTCTAGAATCTGAACTTTTAGAAACGTGTGTTCGCTTTATTCGACATGAACCTTGGCTATTTCCCTTTCCCTCGTGTTGATTTCCAGGAGTCTGGATCATTGCTAAGTCATTGGGTTCCTTTGTATGTGTGGTGAGGTTCTTCTGCTTCTCTTCTCCCTCCCTGGTTTGGGACTCTTGTTGATTTTGTGCCTCTAGTTGTTGTTTGATCTCATCCATTTCTTACTCTTCATCATCAGAAGAGTGTGGATCTAGAAATTGTCATCCTTTTGGATTTTGTGGTGTTCTTTTTGTTATTTTCGTACATGTAGTCTGCAAATGCCTTGTCTCATGGCGAATCCATGGATCCGATGCCTAAAAGCGGTATTTTCGAAATCTAACCATTTAGTCCACTTAAAGTCTTTGTGAGTCAAATGAACATGATCTAGAAGGCCTTTTCTTAATTCTATTCCACACATATACGGTAAAAGGTGAAGATATATATCTCCATTCTTTCTCGATTCATCTTTAGGAATATCCCTAGTGAGTTTCCAATTCCTTCTAATATTTGGTGGCACTGGAGAGGAATAGGAAGATTATGAAACCTTACCCATACTAGCATTATCGTAACCACCATTGTATTGGCATTGAAACCGAGAAACCATGGAGTTACAAAGAGGCATGTCGTTCCCCAAAACCATGGTCCTTCATTAATGACAAAATACAAATATTTTTTATTGTCAAACTGAACCACAAAAAATCCCTTCGCAGATAAGTAAATATCACAATTTTTGTCCATTTGAGGTAGATCCATTGATGGAGATCTTCAAATTTGGGCTAGAAACCGTTAAATCAGCATATGATAGCTTTTTCCTATAACACAGAGAAAATACCACTCACCTCCGACAAATTTATCGATATATATGGAGCTTTCTCCATCTTCTCAATGAGATAAGGACCTGGAATTGTCAGGTTTGGGGATTACTTTTCTGATGTGGAAACTTTCCCTCTCAATGCGTCCTTAAACGAAACTGGACCCCTATCAATGAAAGAAGATCCATTTTTTATGCCCACTCATAGGGCTACACCTTTCAACCTTAATTTTAGGATTAACAGTTGAATTCCTTTGAAATACATAATCTTCTAATTGCATGTCATCCTCCAAAAGTTTTCCTTAAAGAATCAGATTTTGTAAGGATGTTCGTATATCTGATGTGTTTTGTACACATTGCTTCAGATATTTTACTAGATTTGTTCCTCAGACACCTAACATGATCAATTTTCCATTAAGGGTTTTGAAAAAGAACCCGGAAAATTTCCTTAGGATGTAGATCTAGGCATTGTAGTATCTTCTCTACTTGTCTCTCCTCTGGATCTAATTCAGAGTTATAAATATGGTGACTGATGGATGGGAACAATCACTGATCATGAAAACCATCACGATTACCACCTTTGCAAGATTGATGCAAAAGGATCCAACCATCTTGTCAAGCGAGAAGTAACTCCACAAATGTGATTGTATATTTGCATTAAGATATCATTGATAAGTGCATTGAAGGGAGACTCTTGGAATTCAAATTCCAATGTCTCTTCACCTTCCTTATTTTTGTATTTACAATATTTACATTCTTTTCCTAATCCTTGAAACACCCTCCTCCCACGTTTACCCAAGTTAACTGGCCTACTAAGGTAAACATGTAATGAAGAGTTACTATGATATGATTCAACCTCCTAGTTCACCGTAAGGAAGTGGAATCAACAAAAGGAAAACCTTACTAAACTCCCTTGGACGATATAGGACCTCCAAGGGATAAAATACCCTTCCAAGTGCCTAGACCCTGAGTTAAACCTTTTTTTTAGTGTCTCGGACTCCAGACGCTGACACAGCACAGCTGGAATTCGACTGTAACCCTCCATTCACATGCACAAGCCTGTAAGGGAGAGGATGTAGTTTCTTTCACTGATTTCTATGCCTGCGACCACCAGGGCTTCCTCAGGCTTTACATCACATCTCTCCATTACCATTCAAGGGATTCCTAGGCCTGAAACCCTCATATATACAACTAGGCTTTACCGTGTATCCCGCCATATACCGATCAAGGGATTCCTAGGCCTAAACAATGAACATACACTACATGCTTTACCACAATCCCGCCATATATCGGTCAAGGGATTACTAGGCCCTAAATAAGAATGGATGTGTCTAGATCTCTCCACCTAAACCATGGGGAATTTTCTAGTCTCCACCCTCAGGATTTACCATGTATCCCATGTACACCTAGAAAAATCCATGCCAATGACAACAAGTGAACGAAATACACACATGCATGTACCATGCATACCAAACTAGTAGGGAAATCATACATGAAACTCAATACCTTCAAGTAAGCCCAATGTAGCATCTTGATCTAGATCTTCCTTGCTTTATATTTTATTTCCTTTTCCTTCCTTGCCCTTCCTTTGCTTTCCTTTACTTTCTTTCTTTCTTTCTCCTTCTGATGTTCCTCTCTCTCTGAGAGTAATTCCAAAGTCAAAATGACAAAATGCTATGAACTGACCCTCATAAGACTTTTAATTAAGGAGACCTCTATTTTCTTCATTTTCCATTATATTTCCTTCATTTTCCTCCTCACATGCAACCTCTGACCTTTCACCTTCCTTTTCTCCTAATTTCCATTATATTCATAAATAAATGCCAATAAATTCCTCTTTGCCTTTTCCAATTCCTTTGAAAATTTCTTCCAGCTATAATAAACCAAATGAACACCCACTAAGATTTTTTTTCCCAACATTCATCTTGGAATACGTTTCCCATTCCCTTGGTCTTATTTTTCCTTTATTAACTTTATTACATGAAATTTTAACCCGAGGTTGTTACAAACCCCTCCCCCTTAGGGGAACACCATCCTCGGTGTTCAATGACACCTAAAACCAACAAGACTGCTGAAAAGAAAAACATACTACCCATGGAGCTTTTTAACATAGCTCATTCCAGTATTTAAAATAACCACCTATTTAAAACATGACAATCATATTGTTTATTGGATTTTTATAACACAACTCATTATGGTATTTACAATAACAACCATAGATAAATATGTACATATACCAATACTCCCTTGCCTCAACCAAAAAACAATGAAGGATACATAAACCGCATTAGCAACAAGGGAATCTAGAGTCTCACACATCCACCCTCAAAGTGATACCAGGATTCACCTCCTTTCCAGGAAGTCCAGAATCCACTACTAAAGTCAAATTCCACATCCAATATCTAGCACTACGATCCTTGCCCTACCTTTTCCCTCAGTGAAAATTTCCTAGTTCATTGTTCCAGGGCACACTCCCAATGTGCATCTAATTCCATCTCGAAATTTTAATGACCAAAAAAAATCCATTTTCCAACCTTCCCTTCTCTACTACACAGTCCCTTAGGAAATCCGGTAACCACCTTCTGTGCAGTCACTCACCTTCCAAGTTACTCAAATCCCATTCCCTGGGTGATCCATCCCCTGGCAAGATTTCCACGCATCGGAAGGTCTAAAAACCAAGGCATATATCTGCCTCAAACCATCATACTAGTCATAACATGCTCATGGAAATCAATGAACACTATTGGGTACCAATATCCCACAATTTCCCTTCTCTTGAAGTCTTTTACCAACATACTGATGTCTATTCAAATTCATTTCACCACTACTTCTAAAATTCTTGCAGTCAGTTTCAACCACCTAACTGGGAGTTTTCCATGCTTTCTTGTACCAAGCACCTAATTTCCATTAGAATCAAAATGAATTGAAATAATTTCAAATCATACCTCATTGGTAGCTCTTCAATAAAGTACATTTGCAATTTTTTTCACTTCATATCACAACAAGTCAAACAATATCTTTGACCAAAACATCATGTATTAACATATCACATCCATTTAGCTCAAAACAAAACCATCATAAATCAAAATCATAGATCACATGTAACCTATCATAAATCAAAATCATAGATCACATGTAACCTATCGTAAATCAAAATCATAGATCACAAGCATAATAAATCTGAAACAAAATACTAATACTTGTCCTTCAATTTGCTATGGTCCTAGGGTCTAGGGATCAAAGTCCCTTTCCCTCTTTCAATTCATTTGTGGGTTTGTATGTCAGTTTAGCCTATGAATCATTGATTTCATAGTCTAAAGGGTCATTGTCTAAGGTCAGTTTTTCATGTCATAAAGAGGTCCTTAAATATCAAATTAAATTTGAGAGAGTCTAAAGTCCCTGAGAGGGTCATAGGGTCATATTTCCAAATATGTACTCATATAGAGAGGAGTCATTGTGGGTTAAAGGGGTCATTTCATGGGGTCTCATTTATCATCAGTCAAAACCATGGCAATCAAGTTTCATTTGTTAAAGTTCTATGGATATCCCCGTGTCACCATTCAAAATTCACCATTCATAGTTTACCATTTATAATTCATAACTCCCCTTCATATACTCTTTCCATGAATCATTTACCACCACATACTCCTTCATTCACATTTTATCATCATGTCACCCCTCAAATCACATCTCATCATCGTTGGTATTAGACCCTCCTAAATTCATGATTCATCATCATCATCCATAATTCATAATTCATGATATCATAACCCCTTTACCCCAAGTTTACCTTCATGACCAAAACAAGACATTAGGAGAGGCGCAAATTTTCAATTTTTTGTTGAATTTTCCCTCATTCTCTCTCCATCTGTAGCCTGCGCTCTGAGGAGGTTTTGATAATTTTCAGAGTAGAAGGATGAAAGTAGCTTGGCAGAATATTGAAGGCATGTTTTTCAAGTATAAGAAGGTTGTTTCACAAAATTTTAAACCACACAGTCATTGCGCAACTGTTGCGTAAAATCCTTGGAGAGGTCAATGTTAGTCTTCCTATCCTTACACTCGAGCTTTCATGTTGTCTAAGATAGGTAATATACTCTCCAACCATAGTTTTTCATAGAAAATTAATTAGACATTGATTATTAAAGTATGTGTGTGTTGTTGAATAATCGTTGCACAAAGGCATGCATGTTGTTGGTATGTGTTCGAGACATCTGGAAACGTTAAGTGTTTGTGTGTCAATTTGTATGCATTGATATATGTCTATGCATAACTTATCAATCAAACTTTCGGTTAATTGTCATAATTCCCTTCGAATGCGCCTGAATTTATGATTAGGCATGTAAAAAGGTTTTTAGGGCATAAGACATTTCCCAAAAACCCAAAGTCATTTAAACTTTGTGAATTGATTGTTAATTGTCATCTCTTTAATCGCGTTTTCATCCCTTTCATTGCACTGTCAGTTAACCCCCTTGTTCACAAACTTGGTATGCGCATGAAATCAGAGTTGAAATTGTGTGTTGTAGTTTATATAATCAGATGGAAATCCCAATGAGAAAAATCAAACCAAAGGGAGGAGAGGTAGTTCGTTTTGAGCCTAGAAGTTTAGAGATGGTGAATGTTGACCCTGCAATTCGAGTGGAATTCAAACAGACACGATGCATAGCCTTCTGTGATAAAATTCAAACACATGGTCACCATTTTCATCTTTCTAGTTTGTTTTCCCTCAATTTTAAAGGTGCAAGGTCAAAGTTGGAGATTTGGAATTTGCAGTTTCTAAAGAAACTATTTCTTAGGCCACAAAGATTTCATTTTTTTTTTCCTTAAGAAAAAAACCTAGCTTATGTAATGTGCAAGTGCATATGTCGTAATCAGTATAAAAAATGTTCTCAAGTCCATATAAAAGCATACCACATACAAACATAAAAACATACCACTGTGGACATAGTACCCGTAACAAAAAGTGTGGTTGTGACCAGGAAATATGCAATCATGTGACTAAGACCAAATGCATGTGATCATATCATAAGCATCAGCCTGTATCAATAATATATTTCCCCCATATTAATAGTAGGATGCAAATATACCAAAGGATGTGATTACATAACCTATATGGTCCCCTTCCCCGACGCCTCGTTGTCTTCCAGCCTGCAGATATTAAATATAGATCCGAACTAGAAGGTCCAAACCCCATTCACATCACAAAAAAGATAATGCAACAATAGAAAGTGATTATTCCTATGAGGATATGGTTCCAAAGAAAATCCATATATCAGGTTTATAAAGCCGATGATAATATTGAGATAGGCATATATATATATATATATATATATATATATATATATATATATATATATATAAACAAAAAAATTATAGAGATAGAAGTTCCAAAAATGTAGTGATTAGAATGATCAGTTTAGCTGAATGGTCCCCTATGCCATGATACAATCAACCTCCAACATGATTTAATGAATCTGTCCTTCATTGCATCCCAGACCCCGCTTTGATAAACCATCTGCCATCGGATTTTGTTCCCAAAAAATGTGAGTGAAGTTTATGCTTTGAAAAGTGGCCCGATGTATCGTGATGTGTTCAAGACAATGTGTTATATGTGGAGGATTGAAACTGATTTTATAGTTCATATGAGAAATAATAACTTTATAGATCCATAATAGTCCCCATAGGGTGACTATTTCCACTTTTCTATTGGTGCCTCCCCCACAGTTCCAGAAAAATTTGTATTGTGTACTCTGATCCACACACAACCATACACTGCAACCACATATTTGATGTTGTGTTGCTCCATCAATATATCTGACAGGTAGGCTAATTGAGTGAGGCATATATTTGTGAGAGAGATCCGGTGGAGGTTTTGAGGGAACATTGGATCGTTGAGAGGAAATTAGAATGCATTAGGCGACCATGATAGGACAGGTCGAGATCCCATAAAAATGTTACGATTTCGTATTTTCCAAATGTACCAGAATAGCCAGTATGGGATAAGAGTGCCCCTTTTGTGTCTATTCCATATATCCATAACTCATGAATGTTTTCCGATGGTAGGTAGGTGACCTGAAAAAATACATATATGTTTTCAGACCTTTGTCATGAATGGATAAGTAAAGAATAAATGTCTGTTGTTTTCTTCATCAGAGTGACACAATAGGAAAATCCTTGGTCCAATCCAAGCTCTTTTTCTGAGATTCTTCCATGTAAAATTATGATTTCGCCATATGAGCCAACATAGAATGGTCAAATTATGAGGAAGTCCCATATTCCACACCCCCATAAACCAAAAATTTTCCATATGAATGTGATCGGATTTGACGATATATCTATATGTGTCCCTGAGTTGTATACCATCACCCTTGGATATACCAGCGCAAATGATTCTGTTTGGTTCCCCCCTTCCATGTATGCCAATACTAAGCAATCGAGTCCTGTATGAGTCCCATACAGAGACCGCAAGTCCCCATAGACCCAATTCCCCAACATATTTCCAGATGGGGATGCCATGTGTGTAACCAAAAATGACCTTTCATAGGAGAAATATCCCTTGGGAGTCTAATGTACGTAGAATATTATGATTTTGATGTAGACCCACCTGCATGCCCCCATTGTTGTCATCGTCTAGGAGGATCGATCCTCCATCACCAAAAAACCAGCATAAATGCTTTTAGAATGTGCACCAATTTTTCTGAAAGCCAAACGATATTTTTGAGCCCTGTGCCTTAATAAATTCAAACTTTCGGTACCAGAATCTCAGCTCGTGTTCCCCAAAATATTTCTCTAATATAATCAACTGTCAGTCACCATATATAACCAATCCCTACCACATAGATTTTATGATGAGGGCCTTCCCAAACTATTTGATATCCAGGATACCCCAGCCACCCATGTCTTTTGGAATGGCGACGTGCTCCCATAGAGCCAAATGGTATTTCTGAGCCGCCCTGCTCCCCGTCAAAATAAAATGTTCCATGTATCCCTTTATGTCCAGAATGATAGTTTCTGGTAGAACATATAAGTGATATTTGTATACCTCAATCTATTGAAGTACAATCGTGGCGAGAATGTACCCCCCTCCCGTGGATATCCATCTCTGAGACGAATTCCCTATCTTCTGCTTATATTTCCTTACATGGTGAAAGTTGGTTCATAGGCATGGGGTTAGATGCATCACATTTTAAATATTTTTTAAAACCTCAGTACAAGGAAAAATATGACACTACATTCCCAAGAAAGTACCTATTAAACCACTACAACCAACTTTTTAAGGTAATACAAAGGTATTTTACATGTGAAGGTCGCTTCAACAAAGTGTACCAGTATCACATTAGGTTGCTTATGAACTTCACTGGAAAGAGGATCCTAAACTTACCTTATTACCTATTCAAAATCTTGGGCAAGATGGCAAAAAGAGTTCAGTCCAAGGGAGAGAAACACTTGCCTAGCTTGTTCCACTTTGCATTAATCAAATTGTTAGTTTTGCATGAGTGAGAGAAAAATAAAAGGTCTTGGGATGGTTTTTTGTCAGCCTCAGGTTTGCTGGCTCATGCAGACATTTCTCCTATGGAGGAAAATGAAGAGGTACCTAAATTTGAAGAGATAATTAAGAAATCAATGAAGGATAGGAGAGCAGCAAGTAAAGTGGAAGGTAAGATACAAGTACTAGCCCATGAAGAAGCACAATTTTGAAGAAGCACAATTTCTTCACAGACCAAGGACTATATTTTCTACCAAAAGGTTTATTGAGGAGCCAAAATCTCAAAACACCATTTATCTCCCAAAGGATATGCCAGAACAGTGTGTAGGGAATGAGAAAGAAGTGCAAATGGAAGACAAAGACCTTAAAATTTTAGAGTTGCAGGACAACCTTGCTAAATCCCATCTTAAGCTTGTGTATTTGTAGAAGGAGAACTAAGAGCTCAAGCCCACAATAGAATAAGAAACCTAACAGAAGGAAAGTGAGCAATTGATGTAGAGGAGATAAGAGAACCTAGTGTGCAACTAAGGAAGACTATGACAAGGTCAACAACCAAATGGGAAGAACAAATGAAAGAGACATTTCAATCAAAAGAGAAGACAAATTTTGATCAATGGAACAAGTGTCAAAGGCTATTTGAGGAGATTGAGGACTACCAATAGAAATTTACCCAAATAGCAGAAAATAATGAAAATTTCAAGAGGGTTGTCAATGATACCATCTTGGAAGCTAATGTTTAAATTGAAAAATCTCATGATGCACTCCAGAGAGCTCAAGTAGTTTTGAAATGGAATCTTCCCCTACAAATATAGGTGAAAATATATTACACAAGAAATCTGATATTGAGAAGAAGATTAAGGTTGATGAAACATAATTTTCCTAGGAATAGAAAACAACTCAAGAAAATCAAACAATCATAGTCACCTAGAAATATGGCCACGATAACACAACCATATAAAGAAATGAAAACAATATCTAGAAGAGAAACCAAACCATCATCTAGAAAGAAGAGGAGGAGGTAGCTTTGGTATCTTAACTGAGGTGGGTTTACTTGGTTTTGAAATTACATGCTACTGAAAGTTAAAAATTTGTGTAGCTAAGGGCTCATTTTGCAATTGCAAGAGGTATATTCTTTTTTTATGAAGCTGTGAAAGTTTTGGAATTTTTAATGCATGTTGGGTGTTATAAAGTGAATGTGATGGATGGTTTAGGACTACAATGTTTTTGGAGCGGGAAATGTCAAACAAATTTAGAATTTTAATTCTACTTCTCAAATGTTGCGTAATTGTTGATTAGTCATTTCAGATGCCTGCACACATGAAAGGAAACATACAATGGGTCCTACTCCAACACAACACAATCTCCAATGTACCCATATTCTCACTTTTATCCAGTACAACCTGTAACCATGCTGAGTTGGAAGTCTACTGCATCCTGCTGCGCAACTATACCAGTCAGACCTATTTTTGCATTTTGATATTTTGGGACTTGCTTGAAGTATGATAGTGATCAGATAGGTGTGGATATGTGGATAAGATGATTTTCTGGACTTGATGTTGCTAATTTTTTGTCTATGCTTTAAATCATGATGTTTCCAAGTTAAGATTGTCTCGATATTCTTTGTAGATACATTGTATATGGTATTTTTAGTTTCCATGCAAGGAATTATTCCTGATTGTATTTAAGAAGAACAAGACATGACAAATGGTTTGTTTGGGTCTAAAATGTAAGATTTTAAGGCTATTGTGTATTGAATTATTTTTCCAAATGAATAGAAGAAGGTGAATGATGTTTGCACATGGATATTGTTGGAAATACTAAGAGGGGGGGTGAATCAACATTTCTTTCAATTAGTATTATTATTAATATTTCAGAGCATTAGTTAATCTTCAATTATTATAATTTTTTGTACAATGATAGCAGTAAACAAAGGAACCCAAATACACATAGTTTTTAAGGTGGAAACCCCCTCTGAGACAAAACCACCTGAATTATTTTCTAATAATTCTTTAATATTCAACTGCAAATGAAAAGAAAGCTCCAAATTCCTGTAATCTAGAAAATAATTCTTCTCCAGCTCCCATTGGATGGACTCTCCAACGCCCGAAATTATTAAGTAGTCAACTGAATGGATGCCCCAACACCCAATGAGCTACAACTCACCCTAGCACCACCCTACCACCCTGAAGTTTTCACAAGCTTGAACCTGTCGGTGACTTCATGCACTAGCCTAGCACCACCCTACCACCCTATAGAAGAATAAAAGAAGAATGGACTCCAGTATCACAGAAAATGGCCCACTTTACAATGATATAGAATGATGTAGAAGAAGACATACTAGAACATAACCCCAACTATGACACAACCACCTAATGATGCTACTAGACCTCCCGACACTACCTCTTCAACTCTTGGTAGATAGACACTTGTAAAAATTTTACAATGATACTTTTACAATGACTCAATACAATGATACCTTTACAAGGATTGTATGCAGTGCTGCCCACTTGAAGACTTCATGTGGTGAACTTCTTGCTTTTGTACTACACCTTGATTGCTGCTCTTGTCATGTTGCTCTTTCTCACTCTTCAGAACATTATATCATGCATTGAGTCTTATCTTGATGAATATATAATACCTGCAAAAAGTCTTGAAGGAAATACCCATGGCATGATAATAGAAAAACTTACCTCATCCTGCGGAGCATATGTCAGTGCTAAACAAAAAAAAAATTAGAATACAAAGAACATAATGAAATTAAGACATGAACATGTGTATAAAGAATATACTTACCTCAATCTTACCTCTGTTGCATCATTTTTCTACACCTTGTTTTGCTTTGCTGCCCTAGAAAGTGTGGTCTTTTGCAACCCTTGACAACACATGATCTAGCTTTTTCTTGCCTTCTAGGGCCTCGATATTAAATCTGATGTAGCTATGTGATTTCAGATCCCAAATATCTGATCTTTGGTATTGTAGTAGCCCTCTAATTCTTCTTTCCAATTCCACAGGTCTAACCCGATTTGGATTCTTCAAGGCATAGTTATGCCCAATCTCTCACAATGACCTAATTATGGACTAGTTCAGTAGAGTGAACTTGTATGACGTTCCACATGTCACTATTTTCCTCTTTTGGCTATGAAATTGATAAAAAGAAAACTATAGTTTGTGCACTATCCTCCAATTTTTACATAATTCCAATTGACTTCTCAGAGAGAGAGTTATGACGATTTTCCCAAGTTCACATTTTTGAGAAGAAATTCGGAAGCCTGCAAAAACCCTAAATTCCACAGATCATATCTCTGAAAATGTAGCATACCAAGATCTGAAATTCAGACATGAACTTCATCAGGGTTTCGTCCAAGTGGGGTTTTTTTCAACATCTAAAGCTTCGCATAAAAAAAGCTATAGCAAAAATTCCACAATGACCTGTTTTTAGTAGTGAAATCCTTACATGAGGAGGATATGAGGTTCACAATTTATATAAATGCTTAGGTTGAGAGGGTCTTCAAGAAGTGAACGTTGGAGGGATTTTAGGAGCTTAAAAAATTATTAATTATTGACTATTTAATGACCACAACCAATGGTTAGTGTCATGCCACAACCCCATTGGGTTTTATCCCACTAACTGGGGTTACTAACTTCAAACACGAATATCTATCAAACCATGAAGAATTACGTGGTGTTCCATATATAAATGGAAACATATTGATAAGTAGAAACCATCCCAAATATCCTTGACATGGAATAGAGTAAGTTTTCAAGTCAAAATTCCCATGAAAGATTGGGGTATCCCCTAGTGCTTCTTGGGTTGACATCAATGACAACCACTAATCAATAATATCCCCCTTTGGCATTGATGGAAACACAAGTACTCCCTCTTCAATCATGAAAAATCTTCCTACAACATTATATCCCCCTTTGACATCAATGGTAAAGGGTAACCCCCCCTGATACACAACCATCCCACGGACCTGTACACACTTCCACTCCCCCTTTACTTTAGGAATAAGGAAAATATATTGATAACTTGGGGGAATCCCAAGCTTCTGGTGAAGATATTCAAATTCTTCACGAGGTAAAGGTTTAGAGAAGATATCAACGATTTGTTATTTTGTACCAACATATTCAAGTTTGATAATATTTTCAGCGACTTGTTCTCTAACAAAATGATATTTGATTAGAATTTTTTTTTTTTAATGCATGACAAGATTCTTGGAGATGTTGATGGAACTGGTGTTATCACAGAAGATGGGAATGGGATCACTCAATTGTACTTGAAGATCTTGCAAAGTTTGTTTCATCCAAAGGAATTGAGTACACCAAGCTTCTGCTGCAATGTATTCTGCTTCCACTATAGATAACGAGATAGAGGTTTTATTTTTTCTCAACCATGATACGAGACAACCACCTAGATAGAATGCCGATCCACTAGTACTCTTATGATCATCAACGCTTCCTACCCAATCTGCATCTGTAAAGTCTTGAATAATGAGATTGTTACCCTTGGGATAGCACAAGCCATATTCTGTTGTGCCCTTTAGATATAGAAGAATTATTTTGACGACAATAATATGTGATTATTTTTGTGTTACTTGGAATCTTGCTACTTGTCCAACTGCTTGCATAACATCTGGTCGAGAGGCTGTTACATATAGAATACTACCAATCATATATCTGTACAACATCTGATCCACATCCTTAGATGAGTTGTCTACGATCAATTTGAAACCTATTACCATCGAAGTAAGGATGGGTTTGCAATCTTCCATTTTGAATTTCTTGAGCATTTCCTGGATGTACTTAGCTTGGCATATAAATATTGCTTTCTCTTGCTGAGATATTTGAAGCCCTAAGAAGTATGTTAGCTCACCAAGTAAAGAAATATTGAACTCACTTTGCATCTTTTTAGCAAAGTTCTTACTTCTTAGTCGATCATCATTGCTACCAAATATTATATCATCCACATATACCTCAACGATTTTTAAATTATCTTTATCTATTTGTACATAAATATTGCTATCATTAGTACCTTTCTTGAACTCTTTTTGACGTAGATATCCATCACGACGAGCATACCATGCTCTGGGAGCATTCTTGAGACCATACAGAGGCTTATTTAACCTGCAAACATAGTCTTCTTTTTCAGATAGTAGAAAAACTTGAGGTTGTTCAATGTAAACTTCTTCTTATAATTTGCCATTCAGAAATGTTGACTTAACATCCATTTGGTAGACTTTGATTTTTCTTGAACATGCATAGGAGAGAAACATATAGGTGGCTTCTACTCTGGCAACTGGTGCAAATGTTTTGTCGAAATTAATTCCTTCCACTTGTGCATAGCCTTTGCAAACGAATCTTGCTTTGTTTCTAGTAACATGTCCATCTTCATTCAATTTTTTCCTAAACACACATTTAGTTCCAATGAAATTTTTATCTTTTGGTCTTGTAACTAATTTTCAGGTGTTATTCTTCTCAATTTGATCCAATGATTCATTCATAGATGCTACCCAATGTTCATTCTGGTTGGCTTCCTCAAAACTACTAGGCTCAAAGGTTGCTAGAAAATAAATGTGAGCTTGTTGTGATGAACGAAGTTGTTGACCTTCATTTATGTCACCAATGATTTGATTTGATGGTTGGTTGTTTTGAATCCATTCTTTTGTTCTCTTTGGAGGAGCTTCTTCTTGTTTTTCCTATATATCTTGATGATCATTATTTACTTCTTCTTGGTTGACAGTTTCTTCTTGTTCTAGAATTTTCTATGTGTCTTTTTTATCCTCTATCTCAAGTTTCAAAGATTCTAGATCCTCATCATTATTCGTTAGAACGCCATCTTTGTCAAATGTAACATTTATGCTCTCCACTATCTTTTTCCGTCTTAGATTATAGCATTTATAGGCCTTTATTTTGCATGCGTAACCAACAAAGATACCTTCGTCAACACGTGATTCAAAATTACCTAACTTTTGATCTTCTCTTTTGATATAACATTTACTTCCGAAGATTCTGAAATATTTTACATTAGCTAGTTTTCCTTTCCATAATTCATATGGGGTCTTGTTGCAATTATTTCTTAGAAGACTTTGGTTGATAATGAAGACTGTCGTATCAATTGCTTGAACCCATAATTTTTCATCCAATTTTGAGTCCTTCAGCATTGTTCAAACCATTTCCTGTACAATTTTGTTCTTTCTTTCAACAACTTCATTTTGCTGAGGTGTTCGTGTTGTTGGAAATTGTCTTTTTATTCCATTTTTGTCACAGTATTGTTGAAATAATTTGGAAGTGAATTCTCCGCCATAATCTGATCTTAGACACTTTATTTCCAAATCAGTTTCATTTTCAACCAACTCCTTGTAGATCTTAAAGCACTCAAATGCTTGATATTTTTTCTTTAGGAAACAGATGGCACTAATCCTGGTATAGTCATCTATCATTAAAATGAAATATAATTCTCCATCTAAGCCTTTTGTTCTCACAGGACCACATATATTAGTATGTATCAATTCCAATGGATGTGATGCAAAGTGTTCTTTTGTTTTAAATTCGAATTTTGTCTGCTTGCCATGCCGACAGGCCTCACATAGTGTGTTGGAAGGTTTTGAGATTTTCGGCATTTATCGTTATGCTTCCTTTTTTCTTATCCTGACAAGATTGTCAAAGTTTATGTGACCCATTCATTTGTGCCATAACCAGCTTTAATATTCTTTAGCCAGAAGACATGCTTTAGTTGCTTCATCTAGAACATATATGTCATTTGGATCTCGACTTGCTGTAGCCACAATTTTACCATACCTGCCTTTCTCGATTTCACATTTTGTGGAGTTGAATAACATTGTGTGTCCTTGATCACACATTTTTCCAACATTGAGCAGACTCTAATTCATTTTTTCAATCAATAGAACATTCTTTGCTATAGCATCTTTGCTTCAGAGAGTGACGGTACATGATCCTATAAAATTTGAAGATCCATTGTTTCCAAAGGAAATGGTTCCATCTTTCTTCACTTCCTACGCATCGAGACTACTTCGGCTTCTAATGATTCCCTTTCTTGGTTGCTTTCTTCCAACTTATTTTGAAGTGAATCTTCAATACATTTTTGTTCTTCAACTTCAATTTTGAGACCTTGAACTTGTTCTTCAAAGGTATTGGAATGGATTTTCGTAGCCTTGAGCTCTTTTATAAGCTTGATTGCCTCCTTAGAAACTTATTCTATGGTCAACCCTTCTTCTTCGTTGTTTGATACCTATTGTTTATTGTGCTTGGCCATAAACAATACTATCTCATTGGCTTCTTATTTTCTGTCACTGTCTTCATCGGATGATGAGCTATCTTCTTTAGAGAGAAAGTTCATTTTGAATCCTTTCTTCTTTCCTGGATTGTTCAATTTCTTAAAGCCTTTCTTTCCTTTTGATTTTACATCACTTCTGTTCAGACAATTTGCTGTGAAATTCCCAACCTCACCACAGACGAAACATATCAATGGAAGTATACCTTTGAATTTTCCCTTAACAATTTTTAGTTTTCTCGTAAAGTAAGCATATTCTCCATCTGAGAGACCTTCTTCATCATATTCCTTTTATTCACACTTGCAGGTGGAGGTCTTTTCCTTTGAAGGTTGTTTGTCCTTATTGTTTTTCTTAGATGCAACGAACACATTTTCTAGATGCGAAGTACCCTATTCTTCATCAAGTCTCATTTCATATGCTATGAGAACTCCATGTAATTACTCTTTGTTGATTTTTCCTATTCATATAATATTCTTCTCGTCAACAGGCTCTCCCAATCCTTCTAGAGTGTTGGTTATTTCATCAACGTTTTGGAAGTATGCAATAATGTTATCATCTTCTTTCATTCTGATTTGCTCAAATATTTCTCTGTAGATTTGAAGCTTTGCTTCTTTGACATTTGAGTCACCTACATATATATTCTCAATCTTGTCCCATACATTTTTGGCAGTTTTACAACCCAAAACCTTATGATAAGCAGATTCAATAAGTCTGTTGATAATAATATTCTTTTCTTTTGCATCATTTACCAAATTCTTCTTACCTTGTTCATTCGCGGTTGTTGTAAAGCCATTTTGAACGGTGTCCCATACTTCGTAACCTTGCGCCAAGAGATAGACCTCCATTCTTCCTTTCCAGAGTGCTTATTATTTTCATTGAACATAGGTACACCATCCTTTGTATGCTCTATGACCTCCTTCCGGCTTCTAAACTACTATTGAAGGAACCAAGCTCTGATACCAATTTTTGGAAATACTGAGAGGGGGGTGAATCTGTATTCCTTTCAATTAGTATTATTATTAATATTTCAGAGCATTAGTTAATCTTTAATTATTATTAGTGTTTGTACAATGATATCAGTAAACAAAAGGAACAAAAATGCACATGGTATTTAAGGTGGAAACCCCCTCTGGGACAAAAACCACCTGAATAATTTTCTAATAATTCTTTAATCTTCAAATCCAATTGAAAAGAAAGCTTCAAATTCCTAGAATATAGAAAATCATTATTCTCCAGCTCCCACTGGATAGACGCTCCAACGCCCGAGATTCTTCAGTATTCATCTGAATGGATTCCCCAACACCTAATGAGCTACAACTCACCCTAGCACCACCCTACCACCCTGAAGTTTTCATAGGCTTGAACCTGTTGGTGACTTCATGCACTAGCCTAGCACCACTGTACCACCCTATAGAAGAATAAAAGAAGAATGGACTCCCATACCAGGGAAAATTATCTACTTTACACTGATATAGAATGATGTAGAAGAAGAAGACACACTGGATCATAACCCCAACTATGACACAACCACCTGCTGATGATCCTAGACCTCCCGACACTGCCTCTTCAAATCTTGTCAGATAGACACTTGTACAAATTTTACAGTGATTCTTTTACAATGACTTAGAATAATGATACCTTTACAATGACTGTATGCAATGTTGCCCACTTGAAGACTTCATGTGGTGAACTTCTTGCTGCTGTTATGCACCTTGATTGCTGCTCTTGTCATGCTACCCTTTCTCACTCTTAAAAACATTAGATCATGCATTGAGTCTTATCTTGATGAATATATAATACCTGCAAAAATTCTTCAAGGAAATACCCATGACATGATAATAGCAAAACTTACATCATCCTGTAGAGCATATGTCAGTGCTAAACAAAAACAGCAAAATAGAATACAAAGTCCCTAATGAAATTAGGAGATGAACATCCATATAAAAAAGATAATTACCTGGAGCTTACCTTTGCTGCATCATTTTTTTTCACCTTTCTTTGCTTTGCTGCCCTACAAATTCTGGTCCTTTGCAGCCCTTGACATCACATGATCTAGTTTTTTCTTGTCTTCTAGGAGCTCGATATTGAATCTGATGTATATCTGTGATTTCAGATCCCCAATATCTGATCTTCAGTCCTGTAGTAGCCCTCTAAGCCTTCTTTCCAATGCCACAAGTCTGACCTGATTTGGATTCTTGAAGGCAAGGTTATGCCCAATCTCTCACAATGACCTAATTATGAACTAGTTGAGTAGAGTGAACTTGTACGGCGTGCCACGTGCCACTGTTTCCTCCTTTAGATCTAACATTTATACACATAAAACTACAGTCCGTGCACTATCTACCACTTTTTATAGAATTCCAATCCGCTTCTCATAGAGAGAGTTATGACGATTTTCCCAAGGTCAGCTCTTTGAGATGAAATTCGAAAGCCTGCAAAAAACCATAACTTCCAGAGATCATATCTAAGAAAATATAGCGAACCAAGATCTGAAATTCGGACAACCATTTCATCAGGATTTTTTTCAAGTGGGTTTTTTGTTTCAATATTTTAAGCTTTGCATAAAAAAAAATTTATAGCGAAAATTCCACGATGACATGTGTTTAGTAGTGAAATCCTCACATGAGGAGGATATGAGGGTCACAATTTATAGAAATTCTTAGGTTGAGAGGGTCTTCAACAAGTGAAAGTTGGAGGGATTTTAGGAGCTTAAAAAATGATTAATTATTGAATATTAAATGACCATAACCAATGATTAGTGTCATGCCATAACCTTATGGGGTTTTAGCCCACTGACTAGGGTTACTAACTTCAAACACGAATATCTCTAAAACCGTGAAGAATTACATGGCGTGCCATATATCAATGGAAACATATCGATAAGTAGAAACCATTCCAAATATCCTTGACTTGGAACAGAGTAATTTTTCAAGTCAAAATTACCATGCAAGATCGGGGTAGCCCCTGGTGCTGCTTGGGTTGACATCAATGACAACCACTGATCAAAAGATACTTGTGTCATGCTTATTGGTTTATTTTCCCTTCATGAATCACTCACACACACACATATATATATATATATATGTGTGTGTGTGTTTCTTAAATATAGTTTCATATTGTATAAGTTCTTCATGTTCAACTTGAAATATTTTTATTTGAGAATTCATGTATTTTCTATATGTAATTTCAGTTGATAATATGTGTTAATTTTCTTCTATGCAAATCTGAATTCATCTATGGCTTAATGCTGAGTTTCTCAATTTTTCTCCTACCCCATTCATCCTTCCAATACAAAGAACTTTGATTAATCGAAATTAAGTATGCTTATCTTGCCCCTGTTGCAAATTGAATTATGTCCTTTATTCATTTGGATCTATAACTTTGATCCAAATTTTTTCTCACCCTCTGCATCCACCTTCAAAAAACAAGCCAAAAACTCATTTTCGGATCATCATAGCTTGCCTAAAATCCATATCCTATCAGTCCCTTAGGTGATTGATAGCATAACACAATGAGAGAATCCTGTCCAAGGCTAGGGGTTGGACCTTAGCCTAAAATAGGTTTGTGGTTACCCCTGTGATCCTTTTTTCAGCCTAGAGGTTAATTACAGGGTGCTAACATAGTGGCGTCATTGTTGGGGAGTGAAATGTTTCATATTCCTCGGGAAATATCATCAAAGTTTAGGTATGATTGATGATGGTGGACAACAATTAAACATAATAAGGCTGCATCATTCACTTGGCATCTCAAATCAAGTTTCAACCTGATCTGAAGACTCCACTGGCATTGAGATCCAGGAATCAATATGATTTCTCAATCTAGAAGGTATTCTCCCATGAATCGAGATCATATTTCAGGCTTCCCAAATCGCATGCCTTGTGTGGATTGGAATAATTATCTGCTAAGATTCAAAGATGAGTACAAATAGGATGTTGCTCTGCATTTGGTTAAATTTCATATGCATGCACACAAACTGAGGGTTCAATTTCCTGAATGTTGTCTCATGAAGATGTTCATGGATACCTTGGAAGGAAAATCATGGTCATGGTATGAAGTTTTTCCACCTGGTAGCTTTTATTCCCTTAAAGATTTTCATTTATTATTTTTTGAGAAATACAAAGAGTCTCATCCTTCTTTGTCTTTGGTTGAGAATTGTTGTGATCATTTTGAGGATTTCATTCAAAATATGGAAAATTATTATGGTGATGAAGAGTTCATGGATGAAGAGATCCTGGAGGCTTTGTATGAGAACCCTTTTCATCACTAATAAGACATGATGGCTCCTCTCTTGTATGAAAGCGAAACCAAGCATGATCTCGATAATAATAGTCATGTTCCATCCTTTGAAGTTGATAACAATTTGTAGCAGTTTCACCAATATTTTAGTGATCAAGATATATATGGAGATGGTCATTCCAACTGCCCTTCATTCTCTTCCTTTCCTGAGATTTTAATTCAGGAAGAAATTTGTGAAAATCATAAATTTGAGTTTTCTCGCATAGAAACTCTAGACAATCATGATTCATCCATTGGGTTCGACAAAAATGTACAACATGTTTGTTTTCATGAGCTTGATAAACATATTCAGCAGTTTCCAAATGATCAAGAAAGGGATGATACTATTGAATCAATTTTTTCTTTAGAGAATTCATTTTCTCATTTTTCATTTCATGAAGAGACTTATGAAGCACAAATTTATGAAAATGCATGCACACAAAATTTAGACAATGAAATCGTTCATGGTGATAACTACCCAGGATTGCAAGAAAATTATGAATAAGAGCAAATTCTAGCGACCATATATCCCATGGATGTGGAAATTTTTGCTATTAATGATGTGTTTGCCTCAATTAAAGATATACATGGCAATATTTATGAACAAACTGCTCCCATTTATTTTTCCAATCATCAAGTAAAGGTAACTAAACATGTTTTTGAAGATTCTTTTGTTGACCTGTTGGAATTATTTAGAGAAGAAAGCCTTTTCTTTCTCCAAGTCAATAAGAATTAATTGCTTATGTTTTTCAAGATCACACGGCTAGTTTATCACAGTCATTAGAGAAAAATAAATTTGTGGAATTTATGGATCATGAGAAGATATTTAGTGGAAAGTTCGACTTTCCATTTTCTGAATTTTTCTTTATATCTGGTGGAGTTGAATGCCAGCTTCTGTCAAGCAACCATTTTCTTGATTAGCTACATTGGAGGGATCATTTCACATGAATGTATATATATCTTCAGCAGGTGTGGAAAAATAGCATCAGAGTTTAAAGCCTAAGGAGAAGGCCCTAAGGCTTTAGTGATTTGCTATCAATTTCCTTTCTAAGTTTTGAGCTTTGTATGAAATGTAACTAGCTTTCAGTCAGTTGAGTTTTAGAATTTTTATGTTTGACTCCATTGCCATATGGTTAGGCTACTAGTCTGCTATGTTCTTGGCACCTTAATAGGAGGTTTCCATCCCCATTGGAGCAAATGTTAGGGTCCTAGGATCTAGGGATCAAAGTGCATTTTCCTCTTTCTATTCATTTTAGGGTTTGTTTGTTAGTTTAGCCTATGAATCACTTATGTCATTGTCTAAAGGGTCATTTTCTAAAGTCACTTCAATTTTTTTATGTCATAAAGGGGTCCTTAAATATCAAATTAAATTTGAGAGAGTTTAAATTCCATGAGAGGGTCATAGCGTCATATTTCCAAATCTGTACTTATAGAGAGAGGAGTCATTATGGGTCAAAGGGGTCATTTCACGGGGTCTCATTTATCATCAGTCAAAACCATGACATTCAAGTTCCATTTGTTAAATTTCTATGAGTCCATTAGTGGTGTCCATCATATCCCCATGTCACCATTCATAGTTTACCATTTATAATTCATAATTCCCCTTCATATACTCCTTCCATGAATCATTTACCACCATATAATCCCTTCATTCACATTTTATCATCATGTCACCCCTAAAATCACATCTCATCATCATTGATATTACACCCTCCTAAATTCACAATTCATCATCATCATCCATAAGTCATAATTCATGATATCATAACCCATTTACCCAAAGTTTACCTTCATGACCAAAACAAGACATTAGGAGAGGCGCAAATTTTCAATTTTTTGTTGAATTTTCCCTCATTCTCTCTCCATCCGCAGCCTGTGCTCTAATGAGGTTTTGATAATTTCTAAAGCAAAAGACTGAAAGTAGCCTGGAAGAATATCAAAGGCAGGTTTTTCAAGTGGAAGAAGGTTTTTGTGCAACTGTTGCACAAAATTTTAAACCACATAATCATTTCTGAACTGCTACATAAACTCCTTACACAGGTCAATGTCAATCTTCCTATCCTTCCACTCAAGCTTTCATGTTGTCTAAGATAGGTAATATACTCTCCAACCATAGTTATTCATAGAAAATCAATTATACATTGATTATTAAATATTGTGTGCGTTGTTGCATAATCGTTACACAAAGGCCTCCATGTTGTTGGTCTGTGTTCGAGACACTTTGAAATGCTAATGGTTTGTGCATCAGTTTTTATGCGCTGATATATGTATATGCATAGCTTATCAACCAAAATCCTTGTTAATTTTCATAATTCCCTTTGCCTATGCTCACATTTTTGATCTGGCATATAAAAAGGTTTTCAGGGCATAAAATATTTCCCAAAAACCCAAATTCATTTAAAATTTTTGAATTCACTGTCATATGTCATCTCTTTCATCACGATGTCATCCCTTTCATTGCATTGTCAGTTAAACCCCTTGTTCACAAACTTGGTATCTGCACGAAATCAGAATTGAAAGTGTGTGTTGTAGTTTATATAATCATATGGAAAGCCCAGGGAGCAAAATTAAAGCAAAGGGAGGAGAGGTAGTTCATTTTGAGCCCAAAAGTTTAGAGATGGTGAATGATGACCCTGGAATCTTAGTGGCATTTGAACAGATAGGACACATAGTCTTTTGTGAGAAAATTCAAACACATGGCCACCACTTTCAGCTTTCTAGTTTGTTTTCCCTCAGTTTTAAAGGTGAAAAGGTCAAAGTTCAAGATTTGGAATTTGAAATTTCTAAAGAAACCATTTCTCAGGCCACAAAGATTCCCTTACATGGTGAAATTTGGTTCAAAGGCATGGATTTAGATGCATCACATTTTAAGTATTTTTTAAAACCTCAATACAAAGACAAATGAGACACTACATTCCCAAGAAACTACCTATTGAACCATTACAGCCCATTTTTTAAGGTCATACAAATGTATTTTACATTTGAAGGTCACTTCAACAAAGTGTACCGATATCAAATTAGATTGATTATGCACTTCACTGGAATGAGGAGCCTAAAATTACCTTATTACATGTTCAAAATCTTGGGCAAGATAGTATAAAGAGTTCAGTCTGAGGGAGAGAAACATTTTCCTAGATTGTTCCACTTTGCACTAATAAAATTGTCAGTTTTGCATGAGTTAGAGAAAAAGAAAAGGTATTAGGATGGTTTTTTGTCATCCTCAGGTTTGTTGGCTCATGTAGAAATTTCTCCTATGGAAGAAGATGAAAATGTACCTAAAGTTGAAGAGACAGTTAAGAAATCAATGAGGGATAAGAGAGCATCAAGTAAAGGGACAGGTAAGATACAAGTGGCCCATAAAGAAGAATAGTTTCTTCACAGAAAGAGGAATAAATTTTCTACCCAAAGGTTGATTGTGGAGCCAAATTCTCAAAATACTATTGATCTCCCAGAGGATATGCAAGAACTTGGCACAGAGGGTTAGAAAGATGTTCAAATGGAAGATAAAGACCTTAAAATTGTAGAGTTTCAATACAACCTTGCTAAATCCAATCTTAAGATTGCTTATTTTTAGAAGGATAATCGAGAGCTCGGGAACACAACAGAAGAATCAACCCAACAGAAGGAAAGTGAGTTGTCTAGGAGGCCTCCTAGACCTACATCCCAAGATAAAGGAAAGCATGTAATTGATGTAGAGGAGATAAGGGAACCCAATGTGCAACTAAGGAAGCCTATGACAATGTCAGTAGCAAAATGGAAAGAACATATGAAAGAGAAATTTCAATAAAAAGAGAATCCAAAGTTTGATTAACGGAAGGAGTATCTGATCAGAATCTAGATCAGGGGGAAAATTTTTCTCAAAAGTGAAAGTGCTCAGAATTTCACCAAACCAGAGCAAAAACGGTCGACCTGTTGCCAAGAATCCAACACCACTCGTTTCGTCGAAAACCGAGTTCATATGAAGAAGTTATGGTCTTCTAATCGCCGTTCAGAACAGGAAATTAAAAAGAAAAAATGCAAAACAGGTACAGGGTGATGACATGGCATCCCAGTCAACATGCAGAGAATCTTCTTCAGTTTTTTTCCAATGGGACTATGACAAGTGTCACTGCTGGATTCACCAATTTGGTTTGTGAAGGTGAAATTTCCCCAATGTCCTTCAAGGTTGAATTTGGGTTCATGATGAATTTATGTGCTGAAATTATTTTTTTGTGTATTAAGGTTAGATATATATATATATATATATATATATATATATATATATATATAGATATATTATTTATTAATTTCAAACCTTAATTATTAACTTCGCTTATTAATATTGCCAAAGTTTTCAATCCGTTAAACCAAAGTTCGGTTCAAATGTTGAATGGTGGAGGTTTGATATTATATTAAATGGGAGTATTAAACTTTGGGGTAAGTATTTATATGGTGGGAAAATTGAATATGGAAAAGGTTTTAAACCCTTATCCCGAATGGTGGAGCACATATTTACACGGTGGCACATATGGTTTAACCATAGTCCAAAGCACATTTCGGAGGGCGTATGTTTCATTTGCGTTGCCAAAAATATGTATGGAGGGGTGAGGTCGGGGCTTGACCCCATGACCTCACCCATACCATCTCTACACCTTCCCAATAGGCCACACCACTATTACTTGTTACGGAATGCACCCAAATCATACTTGAAGTGTATGCAGTTCTTCGACGGCGGGAAGGAGGGGGCCAACCCTCCTCCCATATGAGCCATCCATATAACTGGGTAGAGCAGGTTAGTTAATGGCGCAGTTAATTCATGCTTAGCCACAGTTAAGTATGCTTATTAATTAATTAATCTTGTAGTTAACTTAGCAGAAATTTTTCCATAATCTACAAATCCGGCGCCACTTCCAGATTTGTCGGAGCTAACTGGCAGTTTTCTAAATTTAGAGGAAGAATCTAGGGGAAACTTCAATGAAGCCTATATTGAGAAATGTTTGACCAATTTTGGCTCAAGAATAGTCATTCCTAGTAGATTGGCATCCTCTAAATCCATTGGAACAACTTGGAGAGGAAATGGAGAAAATTTACAGGTGTTTTTTTTCACTTGAATAATTTTGAAGCTTAGGGCCAGTAGGAGGGAAGACCATGCCCAAATCAACTAAAGGCCAAATGGAGTGAATGAATAGTCATTTTTTGATGTATTTGATGTTCTGAACACAGTGTTACAATTTTCATAGGCATTGGAGAACATCTAAAGGTTATTTTGTCACTTTGGAGATTAAATAAGCCCATGGCCACCAAGATGGGAGGTCAAGCCTATATCAATTGGTAACCAAATTCAGAGGTTGAATAGTCATTTTTGGGGTATTTGACTGTTATGAAGCCAATGGATTAGTCAAAAGATACATTGGAGCAATATAGGTTCTTGTTTTTATCACTCTCCCCAACTTCCTAGGCTGAAATTAGGAGTGAAGAAAGGTAACCACAGACAAACTTTTAGCTAGGCAGCTAGCCATACCTAACCAGAGAGGGATCTCTCTGTGTCACCTTTTTAAATATTCAATTTTAGGCTGAGTACCAGATTTTAGGCTAGATATAGATTAATTTGATTTAGAATTTTTTTAACGATTTGTTTGTTGGATAAAATTATAATCAGTGAATGTTAAAACTGATTTCAAAGACTGTGTTGCAGAAAAATGAGCAAGGCAAGATAAGAAAACTAGTTGAGAACATTTAATTTGTCATTGATGTATATTGGTAGAAAAAAGAGAGGTCTGAATGACCATTTTACTAAATAAATTCGTTATAAGAAAAGACACATTGTAAAAATTTTAATAAATAGGGCATTTTACTGATTTCTGCTTATAAACTGAATAAGGTTTTACACATAAAATTGAATGGAAATGAAATAACATAGAAAGGCACAATGCTGAATAAAAATACCACATGAATCTCACACAATTGTTGCAACTCCTTTGAGTTTCATTAATAGAAGGCCCACTTTAATACAGAGAGTCTTAAACTCGATTATCCAACAATAATACTTCGTACAACGAAGTATATATAGAAAAATAAAATTACAACTATTATATTAAAGGCTTTCCAAACTGATAGCGCTTTATTTTCTAACTACATTCTAACTGCATCATGGAAATAAATTACATTTGTTGTGCTTTCGTTGGCTGTAACTAAAAGCTATTGTTGAAGAAGATAATCACAGACTGCGCTGGCTGTCGGTTGACTGCTGATCTGGAAAAATTTGACTTTTCTACTTTTATTAATTACTCCTCAAATTCACATAAATTTTCCCAGTGCTCTTCATCAGGTATAACTAATTTAATTACTCTTCGGTAAATTTCATCTGCTTCAGTGTATTTAGAAAAAGCTGGCTTCAAAACAAACACATGTTTGATTTCATATTGAATGTAAATGTCATTGCTTATAGCTCCCAACAATGTTGTCCCTGTTAATGTGCCTTTAATATTTGCAAACTTGGCAGTATCCCTAGAAATTTCCTAAAGTCTCTTTCCATAGTCATCTCTGGTCATCAGTTTATCATTAATTACAAAAAGAGAAAGCAATCCTTTTTGTGTTAGAGACTCTATCCTGCTCAAAAACCTCTGAACTATAACCTCCAGACTATGACATTTTTCTTCAAGCTAAAGAATCAAATTCTTCTTTGTCAGCATTTTCTTCACTTCGAGGATGGTTTTTGTTCTATCCTCAATACCCAATTCATCCAACTCATACTTGTTCTTTGAAATCATAAATCTAATGATATTGTTTTTTGTGGTAGGCTTGTCTCCCAATTGTTCTTTGATTGTTGTAATGGCCTCATTTTCCTTCTCGATCAACTCTTTTTGCTCAAATATGATTTGTATACTTGGCCAAATTTCAGTGATGGACTCTGTGATGTCTGCCAAAATTATCTCTTTCACCTGGCCCAAAGTATTACCAATGGCAGATTCTTTTTGTTCTTTCTGTAACCTTTCAATCAACTTTTTGGCCCTTCGTTCTTCAACTGCATGTGAACTATTATCATTAGTTTTATGTAATTGCAATAAAATCTGAGTTCTGTATAATTTTGGTAAAGATACCAATCCCCAGTTCTAGCTTGATATGATAGCTGCAATACCTTCCCGATATCTTCACTAATTCTTGGCTCAGGAGTGCTATTCAACAAAATGAGTGATGGCTGAAGAAACAATTCCACAAACTGTTTATAAGAATACTCTTTTTGTTCCTTCATGACTAATGAAGTCCATAAGATTATTGACTGCTGGTGGCCTTCTTCATCCAATTTCTATAGAGAAAAATTAAATTTTTTCCCCTGAGAATACAATAATAAGTAGACTAACACAGAGGCATAACTAAAAGCCTCTTCAGTTGTGAATTTCACAAAATGATAATGGATAGAATCTGCAATAAACTGACTAAAATTGAAAATGATGGAGGGTTTGAAATCAGTGGAAAATATGGACAAAAACCCTATGATGGCTTCATCTACCCACTGGTATGAATAATAACCAAGAAGGTAGGAAATGACTGTGATGATTTGTTTGGAACTTTCAGGGAAAATGGATGATGGAAATGAAGGGTTTTTCTTAGGTAATGGATCATTTTCAGTCATGAATAGCTCAAAAGTTTGAGCTTTCTTTGCAAAATCTAATTTCTAGTAAATTTCTATGAAGGCTTCTCGGGAAAGTAGTGTGCCATCTTCTGTCTTTGGGGATTGCATAATTTGTTCAATTGTTTGGGCATCAATAGTCCCTAAAACCTCTCCTGTAAGAGTGATAATAGCCCTCTAGTATGGCATATACCAAGCTTGACTTCTCCTAACAAACTCTAGGGCACTATGGGTATGCAGAAAGATGAAATGAGGGAGATTAGAGTCCCGTAGTCCTATGTCATCTGATTTATTGAGGTATTTGTCTTCTAACCAACAATATAACTCAAAAATCTCAATATTAGACAAGGTTTCATGTATTTTGTAATCTTTGTCTGCTAAGGGAATGTGATGAAAATCAACTAGAGGATGAAATAGCAGACTTACTAGTTGCTCAGGTCCTTTGTTCTTCAGAGGCATAGTTGATTATGTTGTAATGGCAGAAAACATGAATTTTGTGATAGAAAACACATGCTGAGACTAAGGATAAGCTCTGCAACTAAAATAAAATCAGCAGCTGCAAGGGAAAGCTTCAAATACTAGCAAGTTTTGATCTCTAGAATTCTAGAGTTAGCTGTAAATTTGAAAACTTGTGTAGAGTAGATTGAAAAGACAATGTAAAAGTTTAAACATGCATGAAATGGTGAATTTATGGGAAATTTTGATTATTTACCATTTGAAAATGGGCGCGGGTATGTTTCCTAATGGTTAGCCATTGAACTAATTGGAGAACGGTCAGGAGAACACTGGAATTAAGAAGATTGGACATGCCAGCCCATGGTGGCATGATTTTATTGGAAAGAGGAAGGAGTGGTTTAATATCAGTAGGTAGGCAGGATTTTAGAGGGGTATTGGTGTGGTAAATGGTTTCATGTGGGGTGGGGGGGGGGGGGGGTCTGAAATCACATGGCTCTGACACGTAGCAGTGGTGTCACTATTCAATACCACTCTTTTTGAACCCCCCCTCCCAGACGTTAAGTCTTGGATGATGAGGGCGAGCAAAGTCTAATACGGACCGTTGGATTAAATTATGATGTGATGGATGATCGACTATATGAGGGAGGATTAACGGACAACGGAGGTGATTGATTGGTGGGTTAGGGGTATGACGGGAGTGATGTGATATGGATGGTA